>JAAGAY010001441.1:25989-40561 GCA_011801015.1 Ardeotis arabs
GTGTGAGTATGCCTTGCCCATAGGTAATTTCCTAAAGAGACATCATATTTGGGAAGACCTATTTCATGCAATGTCATGTTGAGTGATTGCCCCAGAGGTGGTGGTGGAGGACATGGAATGGGAAGGAGCAGAAGGAACAAGAACAAACTCTTATGCTCCCCTTGCTTAGAGGAAAACTGGGAGGGGACATCTTGGGTAATTCTCCTCCATGGGTTCAGGAGTGGGACTGTCCTTCGCACTTTTTTACCAGGCAATCTAGCTAGATTATCCTTCTCCATCTCCATATATTTTGTTTTATTTTCAGACTTATCAGGGAGCAGACGAAGGTCACAGACCACAAGAAGAGTACTAGAGATTTCTCAGTCCAGCCCCTTTGCTTTCCTTCTCTCATGTATTGCGTATTCCTATTTTATTTTAGAATAAGGTTTATGGAGTTGGCTCAAGACAGCAATCAGCTAGCAGAGCACAGCATGAAAACTATCCCAAAGGGTCTCCGAGGGCCAACACTGCATCCAGGAAAGTGCCAAAAAGCCTTGGAACAATGGCCACGAGCAGCTGCAGTGGATTTCTGCCACCTCGACGTTTCTCTGTAGATGAAGAGAAGCTGAAAAGGGAGTAACTATTACTGTGACCTTGCTTGTGGCTCAAATGTCATAGAATCCTAATTTTTATTTAAGAGGGGCCAATTTCACTGAGATTTTAATTGGAAGAGGCTGTGATGCAATGGAGCAGAAATTAACCCACAGAATGTATAATTCATCTCATTTCCAAAGATTTTTATTGCTGGTCCCTTAGGCCCTAAGCACACCCCAGTCTGTGTTTGGGATAAGAAATACCTGATTTCTCTTGTCTCTCATCAAATTAGACTAGCACAGCCAGTACTTAGAGGATTGCCAATCCCCAGAAAAATCTGTGTGGTCCCTATTTCAGCTCAGAAAAAAAATCAAATATTGTCAGACAAAAATACATTATCTTAGTCCCAGGCTCATATCCCCCTATTTTCTTAAGGTGGAATTTTTCCACCCACTTTGTTATGCAGCTGGAAAGAGGAAAAGCTGTATAAAAATGCATTTCCATTGCCCATCCATACATGCCCCATTCCACCTAGGAGAGAACTATCTATTACTCCTGGGATGAAGTAGCAATTTCCATCTTTCCTCCCAAGCTATGTCATATGAGGGTTTTCTCCAAGGATTCCTTTCCAAAAGTACCTTTCCAAGGCTGCCACCTTTTCTGTGAACCCGTTATCAGCATGAAAAGGTGTATGACTGTGCAGGGTGCAAGTCTTCCCTTGCCCCTGCCTCACTCTTATGTGAGCAGAACAGCAGGCCTGTCCAAGAGAACATGAGTGAGCTGAGAGCTCTTCAGTTCTCATTGTGTTCATTCAACTCATCATCCTTGTTTACTTCCATTTTAAAAAAATAATATTTATAAAATAGCTTTATCCAAGCCTGATGATATATCTGTCCATCCTTCTCTACTCTGTTTTCTTGATCCAGAGCAGAACTTACTGTGCTGATACCTCCATCCTTAGCAGGGAGGCTGAGATGCTGGAGCAGGCTGTCCCTGCTCCCCTTGTGCCACAGCCCTTTCTGGTACGTCCTTCATCCCTCTGTGTCTGCAATAATAATCCTTGCCTCTGTCCTTGCCTATCCAGTATGTTGTAGGCCACATGGACACAAATTCTGCTTATAACACTCCAGTTCTAGCAGCAATGTAGCTGAAACCCCTAATAGTGCAGGACATGAAGGACAGTGGAGTGAATGTAAAATGCTTGGCTCTTGGGATTCGGTGCAGAGGCTTCTCCTGATATCCTGTCATCCTGGAGGTCCTAACAGTGGGAGGGAAATCTTTCTGGGAGAAATTTGCGTAACAGAAATATGTTGACATTTCAGCATTTTAGGTCATGGGTGGAATATCTCAGGCACAACCCCTCTGCCCATTGCAGCAGCATTACTGCTGCTGTGTGAGGCTGGAGTCTGCAGGCATGGAAAGCACATCTCCAGCTTTTTGAAGGAAGATTTAATCCTGTGTACTTGGCTGCAGCCTGCTCTTATTTTCCCAAGCTTAGTTTGAAATATAGAATCAAACCTCTAAAGCTGAAAAACGAGTAAAGCTGAAAAAGAAGTCAAACCTGGCCATGCACCTTCCTGTTTCAGCCATCTCTTTCTAGCAGCAGAGCTCTTGCACTCAATCAGCCCAGCCTAAGTCATCCCGTAATTGTTTTCTTCCTGGACTCACTTTATCACTGTTTCTTCTCAGCTCTACATTCATCTGTGTTGATCAGTCAATTAGATGTTCAGCGAAGCTCTCCACCATTCATTTGACTTCACGCTCTTACACACCATGCTCGTGCTTGTAAAAACTGCTAACGAGTCCAAGCTGATGTTTAGGACAGCCAGTAAACATGTCCTCGCTAGTGACTGATGAGGAGTGTTTCTGCACAGGCTAGTGAATGCACATATTGAGATGGAGGCATTTTATCACATCAAGCTTTACACCGCTTCCCCTGGGATAAATTTTAGAGATGCAGTAAGATTTTTACAACATCTGAAAAGACTTAGATACTAAAAGGTAGATATAAACACCCTCTCGTTTTACAACTATGGTGTGCAATCAGTGGTCAGTGGAGTTCAAAATAACCTCTTTAAAGGATCTTGCCCTTTAGCTGCAGAAATGTAAGTTAAACCCTGAAGAGTGTAGAAATAAAATACACGACATGGTAAGAATTTAAAATGGAAAAACTTAGGTATTTTATAGTTGGTTGCTCATTCCTATAAACTTAATTCAGCTCTTCTTTAAAAAGAGGTCTGTAGATATAATCAAAGCTTGTACGTTGTCATTTTAATTCATTTCATATCATTGTGTTATATGGTGTTATTTTCATAGTGATCAGAACTAGTTGACAATTAACTTACTTAAATCACTAGTGTAATTTCATCTTTTGCAGTTACTCCTAACTTTCTCAAATATATTATTTCATAAGTCTTTAAATAATGGAAATTTCTTGAGCCTGACCTATTTGCCACCTAGAAAGTGCAGACTCTGGAATAGATTACCACTTAAGCCATGGCCACCTAAATTACATGGAAGTATAATTAATGAGCAGCTTTAATGTCCTTTGTACTGCCAGGGCAATGAAAAGTTAGCCTTTCTAGAACTGAATCAGCCAAATTCTGCTCTACTTTTCCTGTACAGCTGAAGTACATGGGAGGTAAATTTCTGAAACCGATTACAAAATTTAGTCCAAGACCTGAGCAATCATTGACTAATCTGGGAGAAACATAGTGGGCTATTGATGTTTGAAGGTCTCATTTACCTTTTGGGCTAATATAATGTTTTGCCCTTAAGGGATTAATTTCTGATTTATACTCCTGTAACCAAGAGGAGAGTCTATTTCCAAGGCAGAAAGGAAGTTTGTTATGACAAATAACAAGTGAAATTTTCAAAATTCTCTAAGCATTAATTAACCTACAACTTCAGACCAGAAGTATTTCCTGCACTGTGGTTTCTAGGACTTCCTCCAATGTTATTTTAAAGATCTCAAATGGCTTTTGCCTGTTCCCACGAGCAACTCTTGTGCCATCTTAAAGATGACACTGCAAGATCCCGTGGCTGCTTCCTTTAGAATGTTCCTTCTCCCGGTCTCACCACATTTGGAGGTGCTGCGGAATAGGGGTGATTCCCCAGCTGTTGTCCACAGCTCCCAGGTGGGATGTGGTGGGTGCAGGCTGTCCTGGGGCATTACACCCCCAGGCTGTCTGGCTGCAGTAGCGTGCCACCCAACCACATAGAGGGCTCTCTAGCTGGCCCTGCTGCCCTTAGGTGGCTTTGGAAGGGAAAATAGATTTGGGGAGCCCTAGCCAGAACAGCAGCAGTGGCTTGGAAAGACAAGTCAGACCTCTGAAAGTCAGGAAGAAAAAAAACCCCACTGCTAAAGTTCTAGAAAGCAAATTGTGGGGCATGGGCTGGCCATGCACAGGTAACACAAATGGCAGGTTTTTGCCTGGAGTGAGCCAGAATGGAGTGCCCCAGCACCTGGGAGAAGACATCGTGAACTGCTTTGCAGAGAAACAAGGTGTGCCCTGTCCTCCGACTGGTACCTCTGAGAGGCACCATCTCCCACTCGGTTTCTACATCCCACTTAACCTTTACTTTGGGAAAGAAATACAACTGCTGAGTGCACACCCATGGAAGTTTCCCACCTCCGGAACGTGTGGTGGACTGACAGCATTAGTCCTACGAATGTTTTGCCAGAAGACGGGAGCTGATGTACGCTTCAAGTACAACATGTCTTATAACCTCTGGAGTAGATGCCATTTGACTGAGGTGTTTCCAGGCTTTTGCACCAAATTCTGCTCTCATTTACACATCTCCTCATCTGCTCCTCTGACATTACTGTTACTCCTACAGCAGCTTAAAAAGTCTGCCTTTCACCTGCCTATTGCTATTTTATCAGTATTCAGTGCAGGGCAACCCTCACTTGCTGTGTGAGTTAAGAGCCTTCTGAGGCAACCTCATGCCTGTGTCACCACCCTTAGTGAGGAGGTTTGCCTCTCATTAATTATTGCTCTTGGATCTCCCCAGGTAGCAGAGCCAAGGGAGAGAAGGAGACCCCTTGGAGGAGTTACCCACAGTCTACACTTATGTGCCACTAAGAGACATGTCCATCCTGTTGAGTTTTAATGGCTGTAGCTATTCTTTCTATAGATCTCTGCACCCAGACAGAGCACTACAAACAATGCAAAAGTCTTTGGTCATGTTCAGTCTGTTTCTACAAACATATGCAGGATAAAAGATCCTCAACTAAAACTATCCAAGAGCTTCAGACAGTCCAGCCACTTCTACCACACAGATGTGCTTTTAATCCCACTCCTGAAAACCCTCCTTCATCAGGGTTGAAATTCTCCCCCTTTAAGACCCAATTAAGCACTTTGCCACTGACTTCAGTAGGGGACAGATCTCTACCCAGATTTTCCTCCTTTGCTTTAACATCTTCCTACACTCCTGGGCTCCTTGTACCACTTTGTTCCACTCCCCATCACACACTTCATTCCTTTTTTTCTCCTCGATTGACAAACAACTATTTCTGGCAGGCAGCAGAAGTGGCAGAGGATGCTCGCTAATATCCTTGCCAGATGATGTTTCCATACAAGTGGGCCAGTGTCGTGACTAGCGCCATCGTTCTGGGGGATACTGTGCCCTCATTCATGACAACAATCAGGCTCTCAAAATCCCTCACATAAAATAGCTGGCAAGAGTATCCTGTTATCTCTCTTTTTTGACTGTCTTAGCTGGTACACGCTACTCTGCCTCATGCACTCTGTGCACTGGATACAGCCATGTGAAGATTTCAATTTAGTTCTTCAATTGCTTTTTCTGCTGGGTCTGATCTAATTGTTGTCAGGATGCATAGCTGGCACTTCAAGTGGTAACGGGAAGACCTAGAAAATGCTTTTGAGCTTTTAAATCTCCTTAGGACAGATTCTTCCCCTTCCAAAAAATCTGCTAAGCTTCTAAAACTTGTAAAAATAATTGGTTGATGTGGGAGAGAAATTAGATTGTAATACTAATATGCTAAAATTCAATCACTGTGCACATCATGGCACCACTTCAATAGATACAGCTTAGCAAGTATTAGATTTACAGCCATGTTTTTTGCCAGCTTGGTCTGCAGAGTTAAATTCTTCAGCAGTCCTCAGGACTTTCCTGGATTATTCTCAGCCAGATAAATCTCATCTACCTCCCTTTCCAATCCTAATAGCCTCCCACAGTTGGTCCCCTTCTCTGGCTGGCTGTCTTTGCCTCCTTTGGCATTTGGATCTTAGTCCTTCTTTCCGTTTTCCCTGAAAATTTTGGCTCAACCACTGCTTGAAAGACAGAGGGAAAAAAAAGAATTTTCAAGGAATTGTCCTAAAAATCGATTGGTGGACTTCCAGAAAACTTAGCCTAATAGGTCATTGAAGTCCAAGTGTTGCAGAGGTGGGTGTGGTTTTTGAGGACTGACAACTCCTGATTAACATCTTGCATGAGTCCCAGTTCTCAGAAGATATGGGCTAACAGGGCTGGCTATTACTTATTATGTTTGATTCTATGGTGTCTCCAAACTGGTGATCCAAACACTTTGTTTGCTGGCTCTGGTTCAGTCTCTGTTCCTTGTTTTGGCAGGATTGGCAGTATTTTATAAGGCAAACTACGAAGTAGGTAGAATTTAGATCACTGTTGCCATTCCCAGTTTGTTTCTCTTTTCCGGGTCGGTATGGCAAGTTAATCTATTTATTTTGGTACAAAGAGCAATTATGGAGGTATCGTGAGCTCCTAGTTAGACCACTTCAGTGTTTCCCTGGGACCAGCTATAACTGTTTCAGATAATTTGCGTGTGTAATGGGTGTAATTAAACACACAACCCTTAGCAGCTATTTTTTATACCTGGCAGATCTTTCAACTGTGCCAATTTAGGAGGCACAATATGTGCTGTACCTCTGGCAGGAGTTAGCAATAAATCTCCAGGGAAACTCCCTGGACACATAGTGCATAAAAATCTCAGTCTAGTCATGGACTATTGACACGTTCAAAGGTACGATGCTGCTGTGATGACCTTGAGTTGAGACCCGATGTGATGAAATCAGGAATGTACAATTTAAAAGGAAGATAACAATTTCCAATACATAAGCATGGAAGGATGCCTTAAAGTGTGATTAATGTGGCATCCCATTAGCTTTAAGTACTACAGAACATCTGGCATATTTCCCCCTTGACTGCAAATTTCTGAGCACGGGTGTTATGTCATCTTACGGTATTCATTTTCACCCTGTCTCTATAAATCATCTCAACAATTGTTGTTCATGTGAAAGTAATTATATAAATGCACTTGATTAAATTAGGTTTCATCTAGTACAGTTTTTTTTTATATGGGCATTTCCCTTCCAAGAATAACTCAGAGGAACTGATGCATTAGGTTTGTGCTATGTGACGTCAATCAGAGTCCCTCAGCGCTGCAAACCCAGTACATTTCAGCACACCTAGGGCCCACGTGCTGTCCTTGGCGTCGATCCATTGGGCTCTTCTCACATAGGTACCTGAGCAAAATTTAGTTCATGGAGACAGCCAGCTTACTGAAATTTTAACGAAATTCTGAGAGCTGGCGTTACTCGTACAAGATTTGCTGATTTGTATTACCCTTGGAGGTTTCATCTTCTGAAAAATCAATCTGAGAATGGCAAAGACCAGACTACACGGCACAGTGACCTTGGGCTCTCTCTTCTGTTACCACGTCTTGGGTGCTTTAACACTGAGCAGATCAGGTCCAAGTGTAAGAGGATAAAGTCAGAGTGATTAGGGATTTGTCCCATGACTTTAGCTAAACAAGAGGATCCTAAACAAGGATCCCCTTGAACGCCTTGAAAACCCTCATGAATTATGGACATAACTGTGCACACCAACACACACACCTTTGAAATGTTAATTTTTTCAATGTCTCGCAGTTAATTAAACAAAACAAAATAACCCTCCACTTCGAAGAAGGTAGGAGCATGGGCTAGGCTCTTTATGACTTTCCCCAGCTCCTGCCCTTCAAGTGTAGAGCAGAACTGTACCTGGTGGCAGCCACGATGGGGGCAAGGGGTGGCTCCCCATCCTCACAGTCCTTTTCTGACCATGTTCAGCCTCCAGCCCTGGATGTTGCACTGTGGTTATTCACCCTGGAGCATTACAGAACAAACTTCTTGGAAATACTCACCACTGAAAATGTGTCCCTCTTTCTCTCCCCACCAGTGTTTTGAAGACTGAAAGAAGGAAATGCCTTTTATACGGGGTTGATCACACAGCCCTTAACCACCCACTCTCCTTTCTTCAGCATGAGCTGTGTTGCTGTTGCAGGCTGACCTGACTTCACTTGAGTGCTAGACAAATCTCAGTGTGCGAGAGTTTATATTCGAGCAACATGCCCAAGGGAATATGAGGTGGAAGGAGCAGAGGAGATGAACGGATCAAACCTAGGATACGTTACCACCAGTCCCTCGCGGCACACACTAAAGCAAGAGTGAGAGAAGGCAGGAGCGTGGGGAAGGGAGAGGGGCTCCTTCTCTCCGCAGGCACCTGAAGTGACTAGTGCTCTGTTATATTCACAGAGTGGCAATGGTTGTGAGCAGAAAACAGCCCACACTAGGTATTTTGGGGTGGATTCTTTTTGGAATGTGAGAAGCTAGCTCTGACCATCTCATGCCAAGGGTGCTTCTAAATGTGAACTGTTCTTGGAGTGCCTGAGTTGCACGTTGTTCCTTCACATAGGCACGTGGTAGGATTTCCCATTGAAAATCCAACTGCTCTGCCCTCCTCAAGGTTTCAGGAACTCAGACCAGGCAAAATTAGTCCAGAGAGGAGCTGCCCATCCCACAGAGCCACTCGCTGTCCTTGGCAATGTGATGCAACAAAAATGGTTGAGGAATACATCACAGATCCTCTGGGGCCTCTGTTCCCTGTCCTGTCTGGGCTTACTCTGCGTCTCAGCTTCTTATCCAAAAAGTGAGGAAGATGGCATTGCGCTGTCTCCCAGCTGTGCTGTAAGGATGCGTGCATTTCAAACCTGTCCCGTGCTCTGGGTACCAATTAAGTACATACATTAATATGCACCCAGGCAGAGCGACTCTTGGTTTCTTTCTTTTCCTTTTCCTATAACTGGAGTCAATGGAAATACCCTGATTTATGTTGTCTGTTTATCATACCACTTTAAATAAGAGATGCAATCTTTGGTATCCCTCAAATTCAAGTAGACCCTATAAAATTCCACCGAATAGATTCTTTGCTCCAGAGGAGGAACTGTCCTGCAGGCCTTGAGAGAGATTTTCTTATTCTGTAAGTCATTTTATACAAATCAAGATCTACTATCAAAGTGTAATTAAATCCTTGCGAGTTAGGGGAGATAACGGTTGAGATGAATTACATGTTTGGAATCCTCAATTAACCTTTTGATCCCTAGATCACCGAGAGCAGGTCACACACACCCAACCAAAATATAGCACCGGCATCCTGAAAAGTCATCAGAAATCCTATGAATAGGATACAAGATTGATAGTAGGGAGCAAACATTGTAAGAAGTTTGATTTGGATAAGCATGCACAGGTTTGGCTGCTTATCTGAAATGCATCCAAATGACTGTAGCCTACAACCCTTTTAAGAATCGGCTTTGTAAGGTGAGTTGCACTAGCTTTTTGGTTTGATTGGTCAAAAAGGGAAAAATAAGAAATAATTCCATATTGGGAAAAGGCTTAATGAGGAAATGAAGTAGAATTTTGTATGATCACCTCAGATTTGCCCTACATTCATTTATTTTTTCAAAATAACTTCTTTAGAAGACAGAATGTGCTATAACAGAGCCAGTTAAGGCAGGGATTTTCACTTACTCGGCACTGCATTTGGTGCACACAAACCTCTTCTATTAAAATACATTTTCAAAACTGCAAAGTGATGCACTTGTATTGCCCTAATTAAAATAATTCATATGGTTTCAGTTCATTCCATTCAGAGTAGATTTTTGTGGGAATCCAGTGCCATATAGCCCATGTTGCGCTCACCACGCTTCAGCCCCTGGATGCGATGGATGGTGCTCACTTAGGAAGAAGCTGTGCAAGACATCACCACCTCGATGTTCGGTGTGTGGTCCCACACCTTATTTACCACACACCGCTGTGGGAAGAATCATTCATTTCTTCATGAGCCTTCCTGCGGGCTTTACAGTCAGTGAGTTACTTCACAGGCATCTAGAAATACCCTCTCACAATAACTCTTAGAAGTGAAAAGCAATTTATCCACTTTCTACACATGAGGAATAGGAAGCAAAAAGAGATGAAGGTGAAAGCACATTTCCCATGGATGACAATTGCAGCTTTAAGTGTTCAGCACTTCTGCCAGTCATACTGAAGGGTTTTCAGACAGAAATCAGAAAATTGAGAGCAAACAATCCCTAACCCTGTCAGAGGTTTGGGGGCATAAGGGAGGGTGCCGGCTCCATTTTTCTCCATGAAAAATGCAGATTTGAAACAGCAACATTTTTTGCATAGTGTTTGCTGTGCTGTTGATTTTGAATGTGACAATCACTTGGTTGCTATGTTTATTATCTTAAAAGGCTATTTTTTATTTCAACCTGAAATCTTCCTTTAAGTATTTAAAAAAATATTAAGTAGACATTGAACTTAAATGAAAAAAAAATTAATTAGTCACTATACCTGTTGACGGATGTGTGTGAGAAGTCTGGTTGAACGGACTAGGTTAGCATCACACAGATGCCAGACTTGAGGGGGGCTGTAATTTCTCTACAGCAGCCCTCAGCTGCCTTCAGTTTGTATTCCTCCCAGTCCCCTGCCTCACAGGGAACAGTTTTTCCAGCTTTCTCAGCCAATGATGCCATTCAGCTGGGGCAATGGGCATGCTGCTGGCTCACCCAGGATCCTGCTCCTCAGGGTGGATGAATCCCCTGAAACTCGCTGCAGTCTCCTGTTGGCCCTCACCCTAGATGTTGGTCCCCTGAAAACCAAAGCAGATGAGAAGTAGGGGCATGTGCAGAGCAGCATCTCACCAAGATCCTGCACTAGGTTGTGGCTGAGGAGTGCCCCAGAAGCACACCCAGATTCCCTCATTCCGGTGAGCATCTGCTGCCCCCGATATAAAAAGGGACAAATTACCTGATCCTCCAGGCCATAAATTGTGTGAGTTCAGTAGGGAGGGGTGCCTCGTCCCCACTCCTCTGCCAAAATGCTGATTATGGCATTTGCCTAAGTGGAGACTCTGCTTGCACAAAATTGGCCTTTTAAACTTTGAAACCAGTTCAGGAGAGTTGGGCAGAGCTTTGTTCCTCTCTACAGCAGAGGGCATGTTTGTTTGCAAGATGCTGCCCTGGTGCCAGTATTTCACACAGCAAGTGATGGGACCAGGAAATAAATACGGGAGAGAAAATGAAAGTTGTCAAGATGAGGCATTTTCTTCAGAAGTTGAAGACTGGGTTCATACATTTCAGAGCACTCTTCACTTTGTTCCCAGACAAGAAAAATTCCAGGAGAAGGATGGTTACTCTTCCTTTGGCAAACCTTCCTCTTCCCCAGAACAAACCCTCTGCAGAGGCCCCATCTCTGTTAGAATAGGTGAGGTATGTTGGCACTTACTGCGGGAGGTTAATATTTGAAAACAAAACCAGGCAGACTTTGTTCCCAGAAATCAGTGCTGTTGGCAACATGCATGCTCATTCAAGGCAGCTGCAAAACAAACCCCGTTCCTGGTAGCTGTTGTTACTATGAGAATGTGAAAGCTGTTTATCCACCACAGACAGGAGAGCTGTTACTGAAAGACTTGTGCTAAAAACCAACGCGTACTCACTGTGGCGGCATTAGCAATGCTGCCTGCACAGGCTATTCCTAAATATAGTTTAGTCTTTTTCAGGATGAATTCTGATTCATTATATGAACGTAAAGCTCCATGGATGCTAATCAAAACACATAAAATCAAAACATCATCCTTTTACTTGAAAGATGCTACATGTTTTACTGCTTCACAGAGTTTTCAAAGTCGGGAAGCTCTGCAGCACCATGAAGGTGCGATGAGCTCCAGCCGCTCACTGAGCTGCGTCACGGCGTAACTGTGAGGAAAACACGGCACATCCACCCCTGGGGTCACTTTGTTGTCTGATTGGCAGCGCTCCTGGGATAAATTTGCCCTAGTGAGTTTAAACAGACTCCTGATTGTGAGTCAGGATAGGAATGGATGCAGAGGGGCCCCCAGACTGAGCGTGTTGCTATCCTGGAAAACGCCATAGCACAACACGATATTGTCTTTCGGTGCAATTTCCAAGTGTTGCACCTCAAAGAGAAGATTCAGCAGCATAAAGTGGATTTGCTTCCATATGCAAGTAACTGAATATTGCCCACCCTTGATGAATATACAGAGGATATAATGCATGGCAATACAGCATGGTATTATGTGAGATGATTCACACCTAGGAAATGCTCTAACTATCTTCTCTCTTTCCTGTATGATTTTGCATCAAGTCAAGTCACTGCAAGTAGCTCAACAGATCTGCAGCCAGGCAGGCAGGGGAAGCAGCAAAGCAAACATACATTAATAACACTGTTAATGCCCCCATTAATGTCTGTCACTGCCAATCTCTAGCTCCATGCAGTCATCAAACATCTGATGGGATGAGCGATAGCCCAGTGCCGTGCAGCCAGAAGCCTTCCTCTGAAAAGCAGTGAGGCAAACCTGGTACATCTGAAGGGAATTAATGGCAAATTGATGGCAGCCAGGCAATATTGAAGCAGCAGCCGGGACAGCTGTTGCTGATGTTCTCCTGCTTGAATCCATTCTGTCATCCTGCCTAAACCACGCACAGGCTGCCAATGCATCCTGCACACTCAGAAAACTGACCGCTTTGCCTTGGCTGGCTTGTTGGTGGTGGGTTCTTTGTCTTGAGCCATTGCCTTAGTTTCTTGAGGCTTGCTTTGATTAAGCTGGTAGTTGGCTTTAATATCAGCCTATTATCCTCTCTTTTGTCTCCTCATTTTAGGGTACAGTAAAAGCTAGACATAATCCTTTGGCACAACAGGGTTTAATTTTGTCCCCCCTCTGTTTCATGCCTCTAAAGCAATAGTGAAATGGAAAGGAGAGAGCAAGGCTTAGTCGAGCCACGCAAAAACTTCCTGCCCCTCAGCTCACAGCAAGACACTTCTTGGGGGAGGATACAGCTGTCTAATCCTATCAACAGAGCTACACTTAATGATCCATAGAAAAATAAAAAAAAAAATTAAGAGCAGATTAAAAGGTTTAATGAGTTACACGGGGACAATGTTTTATCAGGAGAGGAGAGGCAAGGGGCAGCTCCAGCCATCCACCCACATGTTCCTTCATTCTTCCTCTATTCAGGGAATTGTCTCGTTGTGCAGAAATTGCTTTCATGAGGTCAATGTGTTCACTGGGCTGAAGAGAATTGCCTTCCTCACCACTTTCCTCAAAAGAGCAGGACCAGTGCTTTTCTCTCATGCTTAGGCTGTGTAAATCCAAAATTACTCCACAGAAGGTAATTGAGCTTTATGGATATAGGGAAATAGGCTAACGTAATTCAGCAGTGATGATCACATCATCCTGGAAATTGATACAGGAGCAAGGCTGACTACAGAAATCTAATTGCTAAAGTGCAATAAATGTGATGATGTATAACAGATATGAAAATATCAGTGGTTAAATGTACAATAGCCATTTTGGTAGCAGAACACAGATTGTTTTGCATCCCACTGAAACCTCAGCTGACATATAGGAGGCTTCATGACAAGGCCTAGGGGGAATTTTATAGAGAGTTGAAAGTGGATTTTAGTTCCTTGTAAAACAGTGCCCTGATTTTGGAGGTTAGCCTAATTGTCTAGGGCTCCATGTGTTTATGCAGCAACATAATATCATACTGTATCTCTTGGAGTGATGCCAATAACACAAAAACTTTTCTGTCAGATTTGTGATTATTGTTTGCATTATGATGCTCCTAGAGAGCCCATGGCTGGGTCAGGGTCCCGCTCTCTTAGGCAATATGGAAAATTGTAGTAAATGACCATCCTTGCTCTCAGAATCTTTATATCCAAAATTATACTGTATTTTCAAGTTATATTTTATGACAGTGTATTGATGTATTACTTTTCATCTCAAAGACTCTGTAAGCACTTCTTATTACACGGTGTAGTCACAGTGCACAGCAGAAGAGTGCAAGTGCTAAATATTTACTATGCAATACAACAGTGAAGAGATTTTAGCTCAAGACAGATGAGTAAATGTTTTACTTAGGGTGAGTGCTAAGGAAGAATGAATATGTCCATAAAACCCAAACAAGAGCAGAGTGTTTAATGTCTTGCTTGAAAGATTCATGGGTAATAAACTACATGGTTTCTGGCTTCTTCCTACAAATATGGAAATGATCCTCCTTGGGTATGAACATTAGCTGCTACAGTCATGCATCCGCTTGGCCAGTGTAGCTGAGGAGCATCCCATTCATCCATTTCCTCCCACCTCTGCCCAACTACGTCGCCTCGCCGCTAGCATGGCTGAAGTTAAATAACTCTCTGCACTACCAGCCCAACTCCTTGCTCAGTGGTTTACGTAACTGTGCTTGCAAAAAAATTGGCTTAAAATGCTTTGTAAGCTGAGCCTATTCTAAATGTTGATATTGCAGGTACTATTTTCCCTCAAAAAATTCTATTTGAGCAGATGAGCTTGGCTCTGCTCTTACAATGATGTAACTCAAAGAAAATGTCCCATTGTACCAGCAGCCACTGGAGTTAAAAGATCCCGTTTTCTTCATCAGATCTGGACCAGATGGGCTGAAACAATATCCATTCTACATCTGGCAAATGCTTTCCATGCAAAAGGTGGGCCCACATACTCTTCTGACCCAGCCTGCCCTCCGTATACTGCCAGTTCAGTCCTGATCTCATCCCACATGCCTGCATTTCCAGCTCTTTACAAAAACCTTGAGCTAAGCCTTTCCTTCTTTGAAGGAGTAATTAGCTCCCAATAGGGAGGAAGTCCATCCTGCAATACATTGTTG
>JAAGAY010001442.1:0-83008 GCA_011801015.1 Ardeotis arabs
GGCCGCTTTTCACGGGGGGGCTTATAGGAGGGCTCTTCACGTACGTCCTGTTCTGGACATTCCTGTACGGCATGGTTCACGTCTACTGACCCAGCCGGCAGCCACACCAGCTGCGGTGGTTTTTAACGAAGCGGGAGGACTGTTGCCAAAAGTCATCCACACAACTAGGCCAGCTGACCTTCGAAACCGTCGTTCATCGCTTGTCTTGTTAACACTGTCGGTAAATTATGCCCACGTACAAATGACGCGGTAGTACTGTTCTGATTAAACTGAATGTGAAACACCGCTTGGGTGCCTCCCTTGAATATCTGTTTGGTGGTAACATCTGTCCCTAATTGCAGGCACAGCCACGGGTTTTGGTTAATGTGGCCCCTCGTATCCTGTCCGTTTTGGGTGACGCACCAATTACAATCCCTTCCGAGTTGCTGCCTGTCCCTACCCACAAATACTGATGAAAGCAGTGTGCAGCGCGGCGCTCTTAAAAATAATCACTGACACAAGGAAATACTGCGCAGTGGCACGTAGTTCAGTGTATGTGAGGGCTTGGTGCAGAAACGTATTTGAGTTGCTCGTGCCAACGTTCTCTTCCCCAATTGCTCTGTGCACGCGCTGTCAGTAGGTGCCCTCGTCACGGCTGCTCTGCACGGGCACCCGCAGAAGTTGCAGGTCAAACGCTTTGCTCCGTTCTGGCACGGTTGTGTCCTACGACAGAGAGACAATGAGGTGCAGTGTCCTGCAGCCTGGCAGCTCGGGCTGTACTGAGCTGGCATTTTCTGTAACTGAACAGCACCCTGGTGTGGTTCTGTGTCCCTGGCAGGAAGGGAAAGGAAAATCTGATCGTACAGGTAATATCTTTGCTACAGACCTGCTCGTGCGAGCACGGTGTTGGGAGACTGCCATTTGAACATAGCGATGAAACTCCTGTGTGAGGGGTTTTGTCATGTATTTTCTTCTAGAACCCACCCTGCTCCATCACACTAAGATATTCCCCTTTTCTGATGTACAAAGACTGGACAACATAATGCTTTGTATTAAAAGACATTTTACAGAAAAATCAACTTCTGGTGAAGCGCAGGGTTACACAAAAGGTGGATTGCATACCATAAACATTGCTTCAGTGGTGGGTCTTGTGGGGGAAAAGATGGTCGAGGTTTGAATTCCCTCAGTAGCATACGCGAGCACTTGCTACCCGCTAGTGGGTGCGTGTTAGACACCTGTACTATTCCAGCACTTTCTAAACTCTTAACTGCATTTCTTAGCATGTGTGTATCGCAGAGGGAAGGGGGGTGTGCAGCCTAAAGAACACACTTCTGTAAAAAAGTCTCAGAGAACATTCCCCTAAAGTGATAAATTTTATTGCTGTGTGTTAAATAAAAGAAGAAAAACAAAATCAGACTCAAAGAAACAAGCTCCTGAGAAGGAATCAGCAGCAATGTTGGGGAAGTGTGTTAAACAGAGGGTATAAAGAAGGGAAACACTCTAGGGAGTTTTGGGGGCCTGAAGCCCCTGAAGACTTAAATTCAGGAAATCGCTTTGGTCGTCTAACAAGAGGATCTTGTTTTGTCAAGTTAAAGACTGGTTTCAGTAGAGCACGGCCCGCTTTACGTGTTACAATGAGTACTTGGTCTCCGTGCCTTGTGCCTTGGCCCGATGTCACACGGGGCTCACCACGTGGTCACCACCTGGAAATTCTTCAGGCAGAGCTGAGCTCTGACAGGCAAAGCCTGCGCTGGGCTACGGGCACGTCAGCTACACACACGCTAACTCACGTTTGCCTACAGGAGGGACTTCTGGCACGAAGAGACGAGGCTTTGGATGCGATTATAGCATCGCAGGTACACAGCTTATCCTAAATTATTTTAAGTCCACTGTTTAATTCTATTTTCTAGCTAAATGTTTGACTTGCACCTGAACAGAAGCAGAGAGAGGGGGACAGACTGGGTGGGGTTTGCTGTCGGTGACTGGAGTGAGTTTGCCACTGCTGACAAAGGTGAGTTAATTCGGAATCAGCCTGTACCTCAGAGTAACCACCTCAGGGAAGTTAAAGCAGGGCCAAGCGCACCTTGCCCCTTCCATTTGTGTGTGACGTTCGCTCACAGCAGCTCTGTAACGCCCCCTCTCTCCAGCTCTCCTTGCAGTACTAAGGATGCCACAGCAGGAGGGCTTTAAGTCCTGACATTCAGAGACTGCACAGACACACTTCATCTTTATTACAGCGTCCAGCCACAGTGTGGAAGCTTTAAATAAGGCAGGAATATTTATTCACCTACTGTCTCCAGGAGCTGGCGAGTTAGTTCCTGTCAGCTCAAGCAAACGCAAACTTTAAACGTAATAAGCACTGTTCTCTTCCGAGATGAGTTACATCCCCACATGAGCATATCTTCACAAAATGGGCAGCAATGAGATTTATTTCTCTATCGAGAGAAGCACTCATAGTTCCTGGAGGTTACCAGAGGGTTGAAACAGTGGGTGTCTGTCATTTTCCTCCTGTTGGTGTGTTTGGAAGAATCTGGCAAAGTCTGTTGTACCTGACAGGGCTCCCTTTTCAGTCTCTGCAGTGCAGTTCAGGGTACTACGGAAAACAGCAGAAGCATTAAGTCCCCCACATCCAGATCTCCCCCCACCAGGAGCAGTTGGTAAGTGATGCAGAAAGGACAATCCCGAGCAAACGAAACCAGGCACTGAACAAGAGAGGAAGAACCCAAGACCATCTCCATGCAGATACTCCAGTGCCAAACTGCTTTCCAGTGTACTAACCTCTTTTCCCCCCACCGTGAACCCCAAAAACCACCTGTCCCTGCCTTGCTTCACAATACTCCTCTGCATGCTGTTACCTGTTCCGTGCTCTGAAATGTCGGTACAGACGGAGGCGGTGGGCAGCAGGTGAGGTAGCCGAGACCCAGCTGTGACTGAACGGATTCTCCGTTCAGAGCTGCGGCAGGACCTTCTCCTGCTGTTCCTGAGACGAGCAGAGCACCTTGTTGCGGCTCCTGCGCAGGCTTTTCCCGGAGGAGCACCATTTCTAGCCCTAACGGTTACACACACCCCGCGATACCTAACCGCCCCCGCTGTGGCACGGGCCCCGCAGCACGAGCGTTGGAGGGTAACCAGCCCCTTTCCCCCGGGCTCTGAGCTGCTGCATTTCATTGCGCTTCCTGACGGAGCAGTCCTGCTGCTTCACAGCCCATCTCGCACGGAACACAAGCCAGAGTCGGAAGCCGCGGCCGTAAGCCAGCGGAGCAGGAGACAGGTTGGATCTCAGCCTCAGCCCTCCTCAAAGTGCCAGAGGTGTTCCACATCGCGGCTTTTCGCACATGGAAGCAAAGCACAGCCGCAGGATGACGCTGGCTATTGACATAGGTCTGGATACAAAAACCTTTGTTTGGTGCCTTTTTTTTCCTTTTATAAAATCCTTTTATAAATCCATAGTGACGACACACAGTTGCAAGCTCAGGATACCAGAGAACATCTCAGGGAAGGAAGCGCGTTCTTCAAAGCACTTTTTTTCCTCTGGGAATCCCAATAATAGAGAGTAGGTCTGATCTGGGATATATCCGCCTCCCAGTCCTGGTGTGACTTCACACCTGCGTGGTTTTCCTGGAACGTGAGTCCAGCTGGCAGAGCCATCGCTGTGCCTAGAGCCCACCGTGCTGGTCAGGGCTCTGATTCCCATTCAGCGCAGGGCCAGATAGCGATTTCCTGGAACTGGACCTGAGGAAACAAGCAAAGGTGGCAGACAAGGCAAGCAGGCTATTTCTGACTCAGGAGGCAATGCGGGCAAGAGGTTCCCAGCCAGGCCTGTCACACCCTACCACAAAAGCCACCACCCTCTGTACAGACAAAGCCGCAGTTCTCAGTTTTACGAGGCTCTGGCACTCTTGGAGCTGCCTCAGTTCCACCCGCAGTCATTATGGACCGACAGCGCAAGGCCTTTTATAGTCCAGCCATGACACAGCAGCTTCCTCGCTCCCCAGCTAACTGCAGCGATGAATTACGGAGGGAGGGAGGAACTTGGCTGAACTCATTTGGAGAAATACAATTTCCTGGAATTCGCCTTTGTTTGCCATTAATGTTTACGTGTTCCCATATCTCCTCCTGTTTCTATTAGTCACAACAATAAAGCCATTACATTTAAACACAAAAGCCAAGCCCACTTACTTTACTTCCTCATACTTTTTGCCTCGATAAAAGTTGCTCTTTTTAATCAGATAGAGCAGCACCAGGTCACAAAAGAAAGCTCCCTGCAAACAGAAAGAACGTGTGGTTTATCTTTAGAATAGAAGAGGAAATGTTCTGATCTAATTAGCAATGAGCATTAAAGAAGAATAATAACTTGCAGGAGCTGTATTTTCCTTCATACTCTGTAATCTTAGGGCTGTTTAGACCACAAGGTACATTAACAAACGCCTTTAAGACAGGACATGGGCACACACCTGACAGAGCAGCAAAAACGTCACTGGAGAGGAAATAAACCAACCGTCCCGTTTTACCCCCGTAACAGCTGCGTGAAGGATCTGGGTCCCAACAGGTTCCGTTAAGAAAATACATTCACTTACCGCTCCCATGAGAGCGAGCCCCGAACCGATATTGATAATGGTGGGAATGATGTTAAACTTCCCTGCCTGAAAGAAAAAGGTCATGAAGTACTCGGTGAGAGAACAGCCCAAGAAACAAACGTCAGGGTGTGGTACGACAACAGGGGAAGCTGCTGATGCCTGCGGGTGTGTTTTGTTAGCAGCAGGCACAACCATGGATTTGCAGGGAATGATCTTGGAGGCTAAGGGTCCGTGTGTGTCTCAGATCCAACTGTCCATGGCTGCATTTCTGAGCTTGCGTCAGCCCTGGATTAGGCTTCTTTTTTCTGCAGTGTGTATGCAGGAAAAATAAGTCTCTGTTGAGACTTATGCAGGAAAAATAAGTACTTATGCAGGAAAAATAAGTACTTCTGTTGAACTTTATATGAGCCTGGTTTTAGGCACAAGAGACCCAGACTCATCCGCACTGCAGGTCATCTCCTTTCTCACGTAGGGTTAGCTCCACATGGATGAATAGCCCTTTCCTACGACAAGCCAGAGAGGCTGTTCTCATCCCAGAGCTGCCTTTCTACCGAGAGCTATCTCCCCACTTCTTCCTCTCCATGCTCAGAAATATTCTGGCCTGGGAGCTCACCTTGCCATTCACCATCACATCAAAGCGGATTCCATACGCTTTAATGAGTGTCCGGTAGTCGACCCCCTCCGCATCCCGGTAATACTTGGCAAACCTGGAATACAACAACGCTGATTTTAACTCCATCATCTGCCCGCCCCCCACAAGAAACACTGAACACCTGGAAACATTCCAGGCCAGGCTGGACAGGGCTCTGAGCAACCTGATCTGGTTGGAGATGTCCCTGCTCCTTGCAGGGGGGTTGGACTGGGTGGGCTTTGAAGGTCCCTTCCCACCCAAACCATTCTGTGATTCTATAAGAACCCATCTGAATCCACCTATCTCCAAGCAGATCTACTTCCCTACCAAAACCAGCTTTAGCTTGCCGTGAGCGTGACTCCCTCCCTCCCCTCCTCTGCAAAGCAGTGCGTGTGGCTGGGGCAGGATCTGGTACTACTTCACTGCCAACCTCCAACGCCCGCGAGTCAAACCAGCTCAGCCCGACCGCGGTACTGCATCGTATTCACCTCTTTCTCACCTGAAGTTGTACCCAGAAGAGATGGACTTTTCTGCAAACTTGTTATCCAGCCGGCTAAAAGAATAGTGAGGATTACATTCAGAAGGGGCTTTATCAAGATCACAGTTCCATTCAATCTGAATTCCTATCACACCACCCTTAACGAAAGAGAGAGACAGTGTGAGTTTTTTAAGCTTAGTTCAATTGATGTGTCTTCAAATCTGTCAGATCCTTGGGCAAGTTTTTCCCAGGGACAAGAACAGCTGCATTTCTGGTCACAGACACAAGCACACACGCTTCTGGACGGGCTAAGTTCATGCTTATGACATTAACCACATCGCTCTACACACAACCGTAGCTTTCCCTGTGCTGGCGTCCGAGGAGGAGGTTTCTCCCAGGCAGGCACTCCTACCTCCAAGGCCATTTCCTGGAAGTCGCTCCCAGCCCACCGGACGATGCTCCCCAGGAGGAAGATGGGGCAGTAGGGATGCTCCGTGCTGTAGCGGCAGCTCTTCAGGTAGGACTCATTGTCGGTTGCCAGCACGTTCATCCTGCGTGGAGGGAAGAGGGAAAGCCACCTTGTCTCCTTCTGTCCTCACCCACACGGCCTACGCCACCGAGACTGCAGGGACAAGAGACTCCTCCAGCACCCCTCGCGCACAACAGAAATGTCACCTTGCCACCGGCCTCGTCACCCTGCGAGCCTCTCCACTGCTGGCCCAGGGAAAGCAGTCTGCTCACACAAAAATGACCTCCAGGCCAGACAGGGACTAGGCTCGCTGAATTTGGGCTCAAGGAAGCACCCACATGGAGCAGGGTGCCAGGGTGTTCCAGGGCCACCTAGTTTTCTCAAGGTAAAAAACCAAACATGCCAGAAATGTCTGGCTGAGCCTGGGAGAACAGCAGGAACACCTTCCTTCTTTCATTCATATTGGAGCCAGAGGTAGAGCAGCAAACGCAAACAAATATTTTAAATTTGCATTTTCCCAGCTCTGTCCGGGCACTTTCATTTTTATGGAAGAGGAGGAATATCTGGGAGCAGAAGCAGCTCTGCACTGACCACGCCCTGGCTGGCAGACAGATCCAGTTAGGAGCTCGGGTGCACTGCATGCTGTAGGAGCCACCACAGACCCCAGCTGGTGAAGGACAGCCTGATCCCAGTTGCTCTCTGAGAAGCTCCAAGCCCTCATTATCTCCTTGTTCCCACACAGCCTGAAGCCAAAGGCCTCCCCTGCGCTTTAGAAGAGAGACTGTCCGCCTCCCCGCCAGCCCTCAGGCAGAAGGACAGTGGAGCAAGCAGAGATTATTGGCTCTGTGATGGGGAGGACGGGGGATCTCCGAGCACCTGCACTTACTTGGAGAACTTAAACTTGGGGAAGCGGATTGAGTTCTTGATGTAAACCGTGAAGTTTTCTGCGCTGGCGAGAAGTGGTTTCCTGGAAGAGAAGGGTTTCTTATCTGGTTTATGTTCGTAACCTGCCCACATGTTTGAACCGGAACTGCCGTTTCAGAAACAGCTGCATTTCAGCCCATGGTGCTAGGCCAGCTGTGCTGCTTTCCCCACACGGCCAGCAAGGAGCTGGTGAGGAGCATGCAGGCTGAGGGGAAGGACTGAGAACTGGAAACAGCCCCGGGACAGCCCGTGAGCCAAGCAGGGGGCAGTGGAGGGCCAGTCCTGCCAGGGGGCCATGCAGAGCTCCCTCCTGCCCTGGAACAGCCCATGTTCAAGCAAGCGTCCAAGCAGAGGGAACCCAGAAACCGCTCTGAGTGACACACAAGCCAAGCAACTCAAGCTTGGAAATGGCATAGGACGGCCACATACTTGGGCTTGGATCTTTTCTCCACTGGGCACCAGGCCAGTATCTCACAAGTCCCTCTGATGCTGTCCTTGTCTTTCAAACAACGGCCCGTCTTAACCCCTGCAGCACAGACATCACAGAAAAGGTCACACAGAGCAGCCACCTCCTCTCCTTCCCTACAGGGCACATGAAAATCAGATGCTTTTTTCACTGCCACTCTAAGCCCCCTGCCCTGCTGTGAAAGGGCCTCTCAGCTGGAACAACCGCTCTCTTGTTGATTCTCCAAAGCAGCCCCGGGTGCTCTGGCCCAGCCACCACAGAGCTGTAAGCAAGGCAGCAGTCTTAACAGAAGACTAAAGAAAAGAAAGACAGTCCTGGCCGTGCTCTGCCATCAGAGATCCCTGGGGTTGTAACCAGGCTGGTGCCTCTGAAGGAACCTGCCTCTACCAGACAAAGAGCAGGAGGAGGGACCCTTCCCTTACCATTGCCAGCCACCACCGCTTCCCCCGCCGGGCAGTCCCCGTCCTTGTAACAGAGGGCGTCAGGAATGGTGACACTCTGCAAAGGGGAAGAGGACAGCAGTGAGACCTGTGACAGGACACGAGACTCGGGGGGTAAGAAAGTGCTGCTGATGTGGAGTGAATCCTCTACAGGATGGTGAGCACCGAAAACGTGCAGCTGAAGCGGTAACTGCAGGTCACGTGCAAACAGCTTGACAGTATCACACCACCAGCAACACCGCGGTTCAGCCACAACGTCCTGCCTTTGGGCTCTGCTCAATCTGGAGAGAGATAGGCTGTGGGAAAACCCAGGCATCACCTACCACTCACCAAAACCAAGCAGGAGGCCACAATACTTCACCTTAAGAGATAACCCTACCTTTGATTTAAGCTACAAGCTCTCTGAGCTCTTTGAGCTCAAAATTACCCTTGGCTGCACGCCGGGTTAACGCAGCCACTAGAGGACAGCCGCGTCCTGAACAAGCAAGCTGTGATCTCGGCCTGGGCTGCCCATCTGCTTGAGATATGGAAAAGTAATCACTGCTACATGGAGACAACACTCCCTGCATGGCCACTGCCCTCCGCCAGCCTCCAGCCCGTTCTGAACCATGTCTCCAGAGAGGATGTTTCAACGTGACACAGCAAGACCTCATGCCTCTAGCCCATAAGACACGTTCTGGAGGGTACCAAGCACCTTCCCACAACCTGAAGGTAAGAAAAGCCTGAATGTTCAACCCTTCCCAGGATGGGGCTCTTTGAAAGCCTCCTCTACCCATAACCAGGCCGAGTCACCTCAAAGTTGTTTTCCCATGGCCTTTTCTGACCCTGAGCAATCACTGCTCCGGTCTCATCTCCGGCTGGGCAGATGTCCAACACCTTCCACTAAAGTCAGGAAGACTCTACACGATCAGTGCCTCTGGAAATTAAGACAGCTGAACCTCCCATGTTTGCAGTAAGCAGTCTGATTTTCCCAACTGAGATATTACACTACAGAGAAAAAGCGTTCGCCTTTCATCCTTCCTGTGCTCGTTGCTCCCCAGGTGTCCTCTGTCAGTTCTTACCCCCAGTTTTGTAGGGATCTGGGGGCCAAGGGGCTCAGTTCTTCCTACCTCAGGACACGTGGCTTGCCTCTGGTTTGGGGTCACAATCAGATTCGTCATGACAAAGAAGACATTTTCACCCTAGAATAAACAGAGTAAGGCAGGAAGAGTTAGAAAATCTGTTCTATTCTTCAAGAATCTGTTAGAAGGAGGATGCAGTTCTCTGCAGAATAGTAACACCTCCCTCTCTTTGGGACACAGGTACATCTGTCCTCAGCAGGAGGGACACATCAGTCAGCAGGTCTCTCTCTACCCAGGTCTCTCCAGTACAAACCAGCCCCCCAGACCCACCAGGACAGCGCAGGACTCTCCCTCCAAAGCAAAATGAGAGATTACGCAGTAGTCAGCAGGGCAAGTCACTTAATGTGCTGGTAGCAAGCATTCAGATACTCCTAAAAACCCGCGTGGGACACGTCTCATGGCTGACCTGAGGCATTCAGCAGATGAGCAGCAATCAGCACACAGAGCAGCAAAGCCTTTGAGATATTTACATTTGCATTCACAGCCCACAGATGTTGCTGAGTTTCACTGTAAGCCCAGGGTCTAACACCACTCTGGCTGCTGGAGGCTGATGTGCGCTGGGGCAGACTGCAGTGGTGCTGGATTCCACGCTGCAGAGTGACTGCCCAGCCGTGTTTGGCCTCACGATGCCACAGCCCAGACACCTGCGCTGCAGAGCACACCAGCCCAGAGGCGCAGGCAGCTATCCTTACTCAGCACACACCCTGCAAGGCCTCCTAACAAGCCAACACGCAGTAACAAGACCACTGAGTCACAGGAGAAATATCTGACAAGTTAAAATACCGGTCGGCGTCACCATTTCATTTCTGGGTGGGCACACCAGCCACCTGCTAAGTGTCCCTGGGCTTCCACACAGCTGGAGCAAGAGGCACCGCCAGCACGCTGCCTGGCCTTCCTGCCGCACAGCGCATGCCGGTCTGAGACCGACAGCTTGCAGTGAGCCTTTGACTAAAAGTGGTGGAGATGCAGAGCACGGATCCACAGGTCTGAGTAAACATGGCTGCAGCAGGAGGAGAGTGAAGCCTTATTCTTATGTACAGACAAGTAAATTGTTCAATTTACAGCCTTCTGCCCCCTGTCAGCACAGGACCCTGGCCTCACACCTGTCCATGCACGTGGTGGACACCAGCAGGGAAAGCACAAACAGCCCCTGGCAAGCACAGCTGGGCAACGTCCAGCCTGGTGCCGGGCCACATCTGCTGCCACCTTTTCCCCTTAAGCATCAGCTATGCATTTCACTTTGTCCAAGCCAAAGAAGCAGCAAGGCAGGTTTAGCCAGGCACATTTCAAGCAACTCTCATCACTCAAATTGCACCACATCTTCTTTCCATCTCCCGCTCCCTCTGGGCCGCCCCGTGCACGCCTGCTCTAGCCCAGGAGAGGAGGCAAGCAGGCTCTTTGCTCAGCTGAGCAGTCCCACTGAAGTCCACGGGACTTCTGCTTGCAAAGTGCTGCTTGACAAGTATCATGGACCTTTGCAAGAGAGACAAGGCTGCACTGGTATTTGCTGGAAAGACCTAAGAGAAGGCACAGCACTGCCTTCTTGTAGCCCACCTCCTGCTTATTCATAGGAAAGAGCTGGATACATCACTTCAGCCTTTCCAGCAACCACGCTGGAAGATGTCTTTCTAGCTGAACGGCAGAGACAATTTCAGTGGGGCGACGCCAACCTGTGGAGGGATGACGTAGTCTGCAACATCCCACAGCCTCTCCCCCAGCTCCGAGGTGTTGGTGAAGGCTACCCCTTTCAGCTTGGTGATGACAGAGCTCTGGAGGGATGTGTCTGTATCCTGATAGCCTTTCTTGACAACAAACACCCACCTGCAAAGAACACAGCGGTCAGGGGCGTTAGAAGTGGGGTCACAGAACAAGTTAGCCAGAGAAGATTTATTCCAAGGCCAAACACAGTTCAAGGGTAAATCAAAATATGGCAATGACACCAAACCCTCTCCAACTACTACTACAAATTTAGAATAAACTCTTTGACACAAGCTGTGCTCATCTACAGGACTGGAGGAAGAAGACCAAGAACTCACACACAAGGAAAGGTGTAATAACTGGTCATGGCATAAAAAACCAAGCCTCCTGTCTCCCTGTCCTGCGCTATGCTCAGCAAGCTCGATGGAAAGAGGGGAGGGCAGGGCTCCCTTTTCCTCAAGATGAAAAATAATAGGAGCTTTTGCAAGTTGCAGTGAAGAGTGTGGTTGGTTTCACAAACACATGACTCACTCCCATTTCAGCAGCCTGCCATTAGGCTACCAGTCCAGCAACAGACCACGGCTGGGGAGATGCAACTCCTGCAGCTGAGCTGAGTATTACCAACAGAAACCTGCAGGGAATATTCTCAGCTGGATACAGGATCTTTCGTAAGCCAGTGTGACGGTAACAACCTGACTGCACCCTGGCCTCTGTGCTGGGCTTCAGGCTTCTCATAGCACACCTGGAAGAGCTGCTGCCTTGCTAAGCAGTCCAGGGAAAGGCTTTGCTTACTTCTCCCCACTGGAATCACCAAGAGCTCCGTATCACCAGGCGAAAACCTCTCTGGGCTAAAGGAAATGCCTCCAGCTCCCCCACAATACTGCCAGAGTCACCTGCCAAGACAACAAATCACCCAGACCCTTGAATAAGCTAAGGGTGCTGGGGCAGGTTTTGGGGGAGGGACGCAGCCTGTGTTTGCTGGCGCAGCTCCTCTTCGCAGTGCGCGGACCTGGAGTGCACTGCTGCACGCAGAAAGGGAAAGCAGCCACCTCTGGGGCTGAGCAGCTCTGACATACACTGCCCTTCACCTGCTACTTGTGACAAACCTGAATGATAACATTCTCCCACTCCTGTGAAGTTTCCTACTTTCCTATTTTTCTTAGAACACTGTTTGTCTCTCCCAGGAGGGCTCAAAAGCAGACCCTTACATTTTCCACAGCGAATCGGGGAGGAAACGGCAGCTACATGCAAGAAATTATTCAGAGGGTTTGACGATCAGAACCCCGAGCCAGGCTCTGAACAGGTCTGGGTAGGTAATCAGGCAGTCAGAGATCAGACTAACCCAGCTCTGCGGTAAGCTGTAAGCTCCAGCCACACAGGAGTCACTGCAGGCACCATCGGTGTCGGTGCCAGAGGTCTGCAGAAGGCAATAGATGCCTAGGGAATAAAACAGCCGGGGTGGCCCGGGCAGCGTTTGCACACTCCCAGTCACTGGCCGTGCCATACCCCTCTTGGACGGGGGCTGCGTGCTCGGCAACGCTATCTACAAGATTCCTCCTTTCGCAGCTAATACGTGCCAGGCTGCTGAGACTCCATCTCTGCCCTGCTAGCTAAAGCAGGCTCTGCAACCATACACCTTTCTATAAATAAACCCAGCACGTAAAAATGACTCTGCTATAGTTAATCAGGGAAAACACGAGGCGTGAGAAAGGTGAAGGATAAAAACTTACGCATCGCACTCTGCGAAGCCTCCGAAACTCAGGAAGCACAGGAATCACATAAGCTGGATAATTCCAGGTCTGAGCCTGAAAGCTGCAAGGAGTATCGCTGTGCTCCTTACATGTCAGCGTGACCAGCCGCTTGCAGAACTGGGCCTTTTCTGAGAGGTGCTCTAGCTGTCTCCATGCCAGCTCACCCTGCTCTGAAATAAACACACTGCAGCCGACACTCACGCTGCCTCAGCCTCCACAATCCTGGTTGCTGTGACCCGCTCCAGCAAAGGAATCTGCCACTTTGTGCTCCGTTCCCTCCTGTCTAGACCTGAGCTTGTCATGAAGACGAGCCAGGTGTGTCCCAAGGCTCACCAACGGTGGCCATGAATGCTATTGTTTCTAGTCTAGTGCTTGGTTTTGCCCCATCAAACACAGAAATAAAGGCGTAAATAATGCAGTACAAAGCCGTAGTGCTGTTGATCTATTTTTAACCTGACGTTAATCTGTAAGGTAGAGCTGAATCTAGCGATCCTTAGCAGGTGAAAAATCAGATATAAGCCTATCAGACATTACAAAATCCAGCTGTATAAACAAGCATAACTATCTGCATTAAAATCACAACCCACAGCAAGCTGTCACTGTATGCAGAGTACCCTACATTCATCCTCACCCCAACACAGCACGCAAACGCAACCGCAGCAGTACGCGAAACACAGGGCGATTCTTACCCCACCAGGTAAGCTAGGATGGAGAGCTGCACCACTCGATACAGAATCCCCACCTTCTTGTTCTTCGCAATGACGTATTTCTCTGTTTTATAATCAAAAAGCGATAGAAATAAACCTTTCCAAGCCACCTGCCCCATGCTCCCGGCTTGCTCTGCACCAGTGGCTGAGGCAGGCAGCAGCGTTTGCAGCTCGCATTATCCACACGTGCTCCGCATGGAAACCTGACACGCCAACCCCCTCCGAGCGAGAGGCTGATCTCCTCCCTCCCGTCAGCTGCTCGCCGGCAGCCGCTCT
The DNA here is from genome assembly GCA_011801015.1 of Ardeotis arabs. Lineage (NCBI taxonomy): Eukaryota > Metazoa > Chordata > Aves > Otidiformes > Otididae > Ardeotis > Ardeotis arabs. The sequence continues at coordinate 13,518 of JAAGAY010001442.1, forward strand.
CGGGTCGGAAACCGGCAGCTGCACGAACACCAGATCCTTCCTTAGCTGCTTTCCAGCTAATTCATCCTCTGGGGAAGCCCCCACCTCAGTTTTGCCCCCAAGCTTCCTTCTCTCCCCCACAGCCACAAAATGTTTATAAGGAAACATGTTACAGCGTGAAGCCATGTTACAGCATCCAAGGTGACACAGCTAGAGTCTCTGGCTATAGTATTTAAGTATTTAATACTAAAGTATTAAAGCCTTTCTTCAGCCTTTATATGATGGCAAAGCACCTGGTTAAATTTTTAATTTCTTAAGCATTTGCATGAACAACGAGAACTTGGGTCCTTATCAGTCATCCAGAATACCTGCCCGGTTACCACATCTCCCCACCAAAAAACCCCAACATCTTAAGAAACTGAGAAACAAATTCTGCATGTGGCTCAGGGATCAATCACCATCACGTCTCGCTAAAATGCACAGCGAGTGCTGAGCTAGGAACATACAGATACAGAACCCGAAATAGCAAAGGGAGAGGAACAGTTTAACCCTCACTGAGGCAAGAGTTGTTCAGTAGCCGTTAGTGAAGGAGACAACTCCCAGTCTAACAGAGGCATTTGCATGTGCAAGGACGTTAAATGATTATTACTTAAACCAAGAAGGGTGGACACTGTCTCCTGGCTAAGGAGGGACATAATGAGCTCTGAGGTGGAAAATGAAGCCAGGACCTTCCAGCAGCCTGGCTAAAAGAGCTAACGTACCTCACCAAGAGGAGATCCAGCAGCAAGCTGGGAGCTGAACTGGAGTGTGCCCTTTCTGGGATGATCCCGTACTGGGGCACTGCCAGGGGGTTCTTCTGGGATGGGACTGCTCATAGACTCTCATATTAGAGAGTCTGTCAGAGACATGAGGTGGTGTAGCAGGCATAAAGCGCAGGGTTTACTGCGTTCATGCACGAGCACCCAGTTAGCTCACACGACTTTGTCAGGACCAGGAAGGCTCTTGAGATTACACAGTATGCAACTGCGATACACGCTCAAACACAGGTCAAGAGAGTGAGTCACACGACGGAGGCAGCAGTGCAGCCAGGTGATCTGCTCCAGCACACACCTCTGCCCTACACAACCGTCTTCCCAGGGAGAACCATTCTCAAGACCTCAGGCTTTATGAAAATTTTACCCTTCATCCCTCTTAAATTCCATCTCAAATTTAAACAGATGGATCAGATTTTTAATGAACACGTGATAAGGTTGCTCCAGATCACAAGAGAATCACAAACAGTGTAACAATGAACAAAACACTATCCTCAAATTACCTCTTTTTGTCCCTCACCCCACAGCCATCCCTAGAGTTTCCTTCTGCAAGGCGAAGGAAACCTGTCTCCAGCAAGCACAAAACTAGAACAGAAATGTGCCCGCGGCCTCCTTTAACTCAGCGGCTGCTGCGCTCCCCAGCTCCAGCTCCACGGCAGGCAATCGCTTCAGCATGCGAACCTTTCACGAGGGGCTCCTGGGCTGCTGAGGGAGCAAGCCCCCTGCTCCCATGCACCCCTGTGAGACACTGTCGAATGTTTATCTCAACATTGTCGAAGCGTCAAACCATCACCTAAACAATGGTACGTCAGTCAAACCATAGGGCTGGAGTCTTCCTGTTTTCCTGCAAGATGATTCCCTTATCTTGCAAGCCAGTCAAGCCACATGACAGGAAGCTTCCTGTTTTTTCCTCCTATTGTCCCGCGAACCTGAATGCAGAACTGATTCTGCAAAATTTAGCCTTACCCCTACGTATGCGCCCAGACCCAGGCCAGAAATACAGAGGGGCCCACAGACGGCATTGGGCATGTGTATCACCGCCAGGTGAGGGGTGCGGCCAAGCAAACCCGCTCTTGGAGTACGTGACGTGAATAAGATGAACGATAAAAGGACAGAAATGACCAACATCGGACGGAACGTTTCCCCACCGAGTCAACTGGACTGTCGGGACGCCGCAGCTCCGTGGTGGTAGCTATTGCAACTGAAACTCTTTTCCCCTCTTTCCTTTCTTTCTCTCTTTTCTCTTGCATTTGCGAGCTTCTTGTCGGGTTAATAAAGTTACCTGGCACTTGACTCCGTTTTGAGTCTTAATTCTGTTCCTGAGAATACGAGCAAAACCACGCTCCGGTGTGGGAGAGGTTGGTCCAGCCGCCCCTAGCCTCCCAGACTCGTCTGAGGTCGGCTAGAACGCAAAGGGGCCTTCCTCTCATCCAAAATCAGAGCGTGACAACCGCCTGGTCGTTCCTTTGGCTCAGGGTTAGCCCCAATTCTGCTCCCAAACTTCACAGACACCCTTCAGCCTCAGCACAAGCAAAGGGCTGGTCTTGCTCACCTCTGCCACTCCCTGTGTCCTAGTCTTTCCCTATCTGCACACCTCCCATGGGCAACCCCACTTTATCTCACAAAACACGTCAGCTGCTCCCCAAGCCCCTCCTGGAGCCCTCTTTCTCACTCAAGCAGCTGTTACTCACGGTTTCCCTCCTCCTCAAATGATATTTAGCCATTGTGTCCACGCCTCTTTATCAGATGCCTACTGACCAGATTGCCACTAGTTCTACTCTTAAAGATCCTCTATGTGAAAGCCTGAAGCCCAAATGAAAACTCAAAAAATATAATAACTAAAGGAGACAAAATCCTCCAAGGAAACACACTTCTGCAGGGAGGAAGGAGTAAGGAAGAAAGTTAAGCTCAGCCTATCTTCCTTCACCGCTACCCAGACCCCAGAGCCAAGCTGGGGCCCGGCACAGGGAGACTGACCCAGCTCCAGGAACCAGAGCTGTATGGAGAGAAGAGCATCCTAAAGGATCCACCACCCCATCTGCCCAGCCTGCTCCTAGATGACACACTTTGCAAGCGTAGGCAGCTGGGTGACAGCCAAGCATCGTTTCTGATCACGGGTCTGGTCCCACAAGAACACCACCTGCTTGCCCTGGCCCTGCTGGGACTGTTCCAGGGACAGGACTAAACAGTGAGCATATCCCATTGCTCCTGCTGCACTAAGGACACCCAAGTTCATGGATGAAGTATCAGTGGAGACAAATCAGCCCTTCGCGGTGTCTAGAGAACCCCCCTCTCCATCCCCACCTTCCTTATCTGCCCGGGTGACTGCACAGGCTAAAGTCAGACCAGGAAACCTGCTGGCAGTTAAACAGTGCGTTGCCTCCTGGCCTGGTTTTATTTAATGGCACAGACACAGGTCTGCTATGAGTTTTTGGAATTATTTTCCAGGTTAATTGATGTAAGAGAGGATTTACACAGGTTAGAAAAAATGTTCCTTAAGAGCGAGAAGTGTTCCTGCTATAGGTGTGACCTGAAGATGTCAGCCAGGTTTGACTACTTAAAAAAAAAAAAAAAAAAGACATAAAACTGATACTTTTCTTGGTTTTTAGAGCCATCAAGTAGAAGGACAATTGCAATAGTTGTTTTTTAATAAAAAGCTCTAATTTGTATCATATGTTCCTCAGAATATTCTGAATACTGCTCAGCACAGGCTAGATTTGTGCTGACAACAGTGTTGTTGGCATGTTCTTGCAGATACTGTTCTTACCACCTCCAGTTTTCACAACTTTTTTTTTTTTTTTTCCTTGCCTGGAAATCAAGATTACTCATGTGTTTCTCAAAGTATCTGTGGGTTGTTAAAATATAAACAGTTTCATTCCTAGGGCGAAGTAAATAACCTAACAAAATATAATCATCACCGGTTAAAGACAAAAACCAGTAGTTTCTCTTAGTCCTTCTCAAGGGACTGAGGCTGGATCTCTTCTGCAAGATATCTTCCTTCTTGAGCCTAACATTTTGAATTTCCCATGGAAAAAAAACAGTTCTGCTCCTTTCCCATGAGGGCTATTTGCTCAGTCTGGAAATTCTCACAGGGAAGATTTCTCCTCTGATACCAAAACTCTCCCTTTCTCTCTCTCTCTTTTTTTATTCCTGACTTGTTACACCTCTACGTAACTCTTCATACTGCTCTTGGTAATTAATTTCTCATTACTCACACGTAGTCATAGGACACATGTCCCTGCTCCTCTATGTTTCTCTCCACCTGTCAGTAGTTCTTTGGTGTTAAGCTGCCCCAGAGGTGAACTCAGCCCAGTCACGAGTCCAGAAATGCCAAGTAAAAGGACCGTGGAAATTAAACTTCAGACCCTTGCTTTGATACAGTGGCACGTGAAACACAGCGAGCTCACATTTGTCTTGTTTGCTTCCAGTTCCAAACGATCACTGCCAGGCGCTAGTTCCCTCAGTGATCCCCCCCTTTACTGAGCTATCAAGTGCAACAGAAAACGTTGGCTCCCAAACGCATGACGGCTGATCATAAGATGCCGAGACATTTCCGAAGCACTGGAAATGCTCCTGCAGCAGATGCCCGAGTGATGCAGATGCATCATCCTTCAGAAATAGGCACCAGATCAGCTACTGAAATAGAAATGAGACAGACAGCAGAGGATGTAAATAGGAGATAAAATATTTTGGCAAGGAAATGAACAGTGGAAAAGGCAGAGGTCAGCTCTCTCCATTAGTGGTTTTTTCTCATTGTATCATACTTGTAGGTCAATGTCTTAAAAAAAAACAAAAACAAAACACCAAGGGAAAGAGTTGAACAGGTTGGAAGAGGAAGTTGCTCTTAAAGAGCAGCTCATGCACACAGAAACACATGGAAATCAGCAATATCAAGTGTAAGCTGCTTTCTGAAGATGATGGGCTTAGATGCAAGCAAAAAGAAATGTGTGTGCAGCCTGCAGTGAAAAATGCTCCATCCAGCTTCTCTTTTAATCCTTGCTGTGACTTTGCAGTGTAAATAAGAAGTAGATTGTCACTCGCCAATGAAATATTTACAAAAAAATCAGCCTCAATAGTTGTCGTCTTAACTAGCATCCCTGAACACCCAGCCACAATGGAAATCTTTCTTTCAGGAGTTACTAGAAAAACATTCCATTTTTTTTTTTTTTCCCTAGAAAAGGAACCTATGGAAAGAGTCTTTCCGTCATTATCCACAGAGGCATCTGAACCTGTCTGAAGCAGTGAGAAATGGAAGCATGCTGAAGTTTCAGAGTATATTCTCCCTTTGATTCAGCTCATCGTTTCCAGGAGAGCCATTTTCAGTCTTTGAATGCGTTCCAGGTTGCTTCCCCAAGTCCTGAATCTCCTATACCGTGTGCAGGAAGTCTTGTTATCATTAGCCGGAGTGTTTATCCACCCCTCTTCTGCAATCCAAGAAGTGAAAGTGCTTGAGGAAGAGGACCAAAGAGAGGGAAGAAAAATACGGCACATCTAATTAAACTAATCCATCGTGGCCTGTTCTGTGAGAGAGCTGGCACTGAGTCAGATAACAGAAATTAAATAAAAATGCACATAAAACATCGCTAGGAGATTGAGTGCGATGACAGATGCAACAGCAGCATTACTCAGTGCTGTATTGCAATGTTTTCACCTTCTAAAGTCAGCCAATAAAAGCACCATCGGGGAATAAGAGGAGAATGTTAAATCAAAGCCTGAAAGCTGAACAGTTTTAATAAAATGTGCATTCACATTAACCACTGACTTCAAGGTGAAGGCCTGCATTTGAATATGCCTGACAGATCCCTTTTTTGCTTCTCTGCATTCCTGACCTGGAAAGATATTAAATTGGTCCTGGCTTGATAGCTCTATCAGAGCTTACCTTGCTGCAAGTGCTGAGGAGACACCTTCATCACAAAAACATCTAGAAAGTCTAGACTGAGGCCTCTGCCATTTCCTCCCTGGAATTACCAACTGGTAGCTCTTTCCAGACATAGGAAAGCACACGTGCTACGCAGACTTGACCCACAGAAGAAAAGGTTTCATGAGCAAAACTCTCAGCCTGGCACCCGACCTCACCTTAGCTCTGGAGACTGGTGATGCTCTAAGCCAGTTACACGTTCCCACCAGCAAGAGGACAACGTGTCCCAGCTGTGCTGCACAGATCTACTGGAGCCGATTTAGCCAAGCTGGCAGAGCCGAAGCAACCTGCTTGCAAGCAGCACAGCTCCATTCCAGCTCATTCACCCTGTTATCATAAGAGACAGGAAATTTTTCTTTTGAACTGCATTCCAATTAGTCTCCAGATAAAGCTGCCCCAACAGGCTCTCATCTCAAGCCCAGCAAAGCACTTCAGGGCTCCTATCTGATGCTCTTACGTCAGCACTCTGCACTTAATAATGAAGAACTGCCTATGCCCTGATAAGCTTTCCTGAGCAGCAGACTTCCACTTCACTTTCTCCTGCCAACCACCAGGCCACCACACGCCCACAGCTCGATACGTGAACCTGTTGGCTTCTGAACATGCCCAGGGAATTGTAACGCAAGGCTTGCGAATCTTCCTGGCATATGAGAAAGACACAAGCAGCTGGTATCAGCCCCGATTAAAATAGCATCGCAAAATGCATCCTGTCCTCCCCTCCAAGGATACAATTAAAAAGCTATCTCGGATACATCAGCTGTCGGTCACCAGCCACCTTCACACCTCCTACTCCTCGGTCAGATCACCACAAAAATAGCCAAAATCTTTCAGGCCAGGCTCACCTACAAGAAGATAATATCCAAACCTGGAGTGACGGAGCCAAACCAGGACTCAGAGCTAAGACAGTTGATGGGGATGGGTGATCAGCACCAGTCGGTGGGTAAAGAACAAGCATCTGTTCTTGCTCTCCTGGGCTACCAGCAACATTGAGAGTCATCTTTCCCCAAGAGAGTAAGAAAAAGGTAGAATAACAAGTCCCTCTAGCCTAATGAGCAGTGTTAAGAGAATAGATCTGAATGGAAAAGAGTTTAGGACACAATCCATACTAGTCTGTATTTCCTAATCAAGAGCAGAGAGACTCTCCCTCCCCAAAGCAGCTCTGGTCTGCAGACACTCTGCCACCTTTGCATAATGCATAAAACCATGAGCGACCCTTACAGCTCAGGGGCCTCTAGGATATCTGCACCAGCTTCTCTGCCCATGACACCTGGACCTCCAACGGCCTCCCAACACGTTACCCTGGCTGGGGTCAGCTATTTCATGACTCTGTGCCACTGCCAGAGTGCACTAAAGTCAGGGCCACATAGCACGGCCACAAACATTGACAAGGCTTTTGCACAGGGGATTTTAGTCAAAATGCAGATTGCAAATAAATTTAGAAGCAGACACAGCAAGGCTTCCATGGAAAGAGCACAAAAACCCAGCTGTGGTTTGGATGATTGTGAGTCTTGGCAGTCTTGACTAATCCCTTAAGTGCCATCCAATTACTGTAAATGTGTTTGGTATCTACTGTAGCAATTGCAAAGAATTAAATGGTCGGATGGCACTCATCAGAAATTACAAGTCATAGAACCCTGTAATGCATTTAAGAAAAAACATCTAAAAAGGAAAATAGCATTACCCACTGCAAGAGCTGACCTCCTTGAGAGCCATAAGGGACAACAAAAGGGATCCAAGTAATGAAGGGAACTTAATTCAGAGAAGAAACTAGAAAAAGGGGAGAGAAAGAGAGAGAATAACAAGATTGGCTGAAGGAGCTGGGTTTGTTTAGCCTTGAGAAGAGAAAACTCTCCTTGCAACTCCTTATACTTAACACAGCTTCTACAATTACTACTCCTTCCCTTTGGAAAGTGATAAAAAAAACCTACAAATGGCTTTTCTGTCCCCAGACTTACCAATTATGATCTGACTGTAGAGATCTCCAGGTGCTTCAGAATAGGTAGGACTTCAGTGTGAAATGGAGAAGGTCTGGGAGGGAGAAGGGGCAGCAAGACCTTAACTGCTGATATACTGCAGTCCTGTCACAGACAGCTGTCCACACCACGTGTCACTCAGTGCAAAACCTGTCTAGAGCAGTAGAAAAAGCAGACAACGCATTTACCTTCCCTTAAGGAAGCCAGCATGCCCTGAAACTTAATAAGTGAATAAAAAAGGAACCTTTGAAAAAGTCTCTCCGTTATAGAGCCATCACATCAGTCATTACCGTGCACAACTGCTCCAGAGGTGCAGCTCGCTTGCCTAAAGCTCTTCAAAGGGATTCTCTCTCATTCATTCAGCACATTCTGCTTCCCACGTACTTACTTTCTCATAAACGTCCTTCCACACAGGGAGACATGCATGGAAGAACAACTTTGTAACAGCTCTGCCAAAATCCAGACTGAGTCATCAACAGTAGCCCCAGAGATTTGCTACGCTACCCGGGAAAGGGTACAGCAAAATGCTCAAACTACCTTCAGCAATCCACAGTCACACTCCTCTTGCAAGGATTTATTTTCAAAGAAGATGCAATTTAAAACACTACAAAAAAAGGATTTACACAAAGCAGAGTGATAACAAAGCCACTCAGACCAGGCAAAGCACATTTCTTTCCAAACAGTACAGACAAAAAACCTGACACAAGTGGTTCTTTGGTTCAGACAACAATATCTTCTCTGACCTCTCACCTAGGAAGTCTCATTTTCTCAATCCCTGGCACTTGTAAGCAGAATTGGAGTGACTCACTCTCTGTATGCAGCTCCAAGAAACTCTACAACCAGGCAGGGTTGTAATAAACAACAACAAAATAAAACAACTACACAATTGGGGACACAAAAGGTAAAGAGAGGAATAGTACCAAGTATCTGTACTTGTCCTTTGGAAGCAGCAAACACCTGAGGGGGCCTGAGATCATTTTTGTTGCCCAGGGAAGAAAACACCTGGTACTGGCTAAAGCCACAGGGTTCAGCCTCACACCTTCTTTCCCCAAAGCCTGTAAATTGCAATTACGGATAATCTGCAGCTGATAACCTGAGATTGCTCATGATTCACCCTACTTTGTGTCACACATCCGGCAGGGAAGATGGCAACACTGCAGCTCACTGCTCGGCTCTGCCCTGGACTCACAGCTGAACCATGCTAACCTGGGGAAATACCTCTTGACATAGGAGGAGTCTGAACTGGCAATGAGGTGCATGATACAAGTTTGTATTTGTGATCAAATCAGGATTTGAAAGCAACTGAAAATGGAAAATCAGAAATAAGATTATGAGGTACAAAAAAGTAATTGCGACATACCCATGCTTCTGATTGCAAAAAGCAGAGACATCAAGGGACATACTTTACTGCATTAAAATACACAAAGTCATATGTGTGTGTACATATATATATATGCAAAATGCTTGTCTCCATTTTCATTAGCAGGATAGGAAGCTTCCCCTAATCAATTTCTATTTCAATCTATACTCAAGCGACTCAGTACTAAAGTCAATTTAAAAACCACTCAGCATCACAGCAACCAAGACTGCAATCCAATACATAAATCTAACAGGCTCCAAGATGAATTTTTCCTAGCATATCTCCATTAAAGCAAAATTTCTCATGGGGAGTCTAGTTTCTCAATAACAGGCAGTCCTTCTATGATGAATAGTCAGTTCAAATTAAACAAGCAGGCAACTGGATTGCCCACAAGAGCTGGGCCCTTATGGTCAAAACAGCAATTTGGGAGAGTTCCAAGATCCGGAGTGCCATAGCTCTACCAGGGAATACAAACTGGTTTGCATCTTAGCCAGACTTTGACTCTGCTATTTCCAAAAAGTTGCTGCAAGAATACAGAGCTTTCTGCTTTGGCCAGCTTAGTCTTCAGGAAGTATCTTCTTGCTCCATCTTAGCTTTATATTTCCTTTTGAAAAAGCCACACTAGGAAAAAAAAGAACATAAGTTATTAAGCCTTTTTGTATGTATTAATTTTTGCTTTTTCTTAAAACAGTTTTAAATGTTTTTCCTTCTCAGTGTTGCAATAAGTGAATGAGTGAATGCAGGACAAAACGAGGTGTGACTTCTGACACAGCCTGAAGGCCTACATTGTTCAAAACTTTTCAGAACATCTATAAACACTTCATAATGTTCAAATGTTCTGCAAAGCACTTCACAACAGGACTTGAGAGGTCATACTGCAATTCTCAGAATAGCTCAAAATGTAAGAGTGAGGCTTTGTAACAGCAAGCAGCAGAGGTCCCTCAGGGCGGATTTGAAAAAAAAATCCCTTTCATAATTAGAGAAATCTTAAAAAAACAGTTAAAACATCTAACAAAAAGATTTATATTTTGTTGTGTCTGCATTAACAATACTCACTTTCCAGAGGAGCAGAATAATCAATGCCAGTAAGACAAGTCCACCAGCACAACTTTTTAGGATAATAGGCAAGGGATCAAACACTTCATCTTCCAGGAAGACAAGAGTAATCTGGAACAGAATCAAGACCAGTTATTTTTTTCTTGGTTAGCTTTTAACTAAGAAAGCTATACAGTTTGAGCTAGCACGCAACCTTTAACCTATGCTAGATGCAACACCATTCTCCCTATGCAGGTACTTTGCAATACAATATGAAATGACTTTTTTATTGCAAGCCTAGTCAAGGGAGTTAAATTTACTGAGTTGTCTTCAGGAGTTGACAGTGACTACAACAGTCACCAGTGAACACCTTTCAGATTAAAAAGCATGTCTTCACTAGGGAAAGAGAAGGAATATTCATGTTGAAATCCTTGAGAGAACAGGAGGCCTCTGTGTTAGCCGCAAGTGTGAGATGCATAAAGTTCAATACAGAACCCTTAAAACTTTTCTGATATGCACTGGCAAATATCCTCCCTCTGCTTTTATCCTATAGGGAAAACCTGATTTCACTAAATTCAATAGCAGAACTGATGTTTGCTTCGAAAGGTCCAGAATTTATCTCTAGGAACTTGATCAGTTCTCTAGATTCAGCAAAAACATCTGGATTTCTCATTTGTTCCTGCCCCAAGAGAAGGACCAAGCTGCCCACATGATGCCCCGATACCTCAGCGTTATGATTCTCTTCTTTCAGGCCCAGATATAGCTCTCTGTCGAAGGTGATTTTTCCAGGGATCAGCAGAGCAGTTCTGCTTTTTAAGAACTATGGAGAAAGAAATGAGGAACAAACTATCAGTTGCTTTTCAGTATTTTCAGAAAAAAAAATGGGTTGCAACAGCAAACCCTTATTCAGACTGTAAGAACCACCCTGTACAGTGCTGCCACCAAGCTGTGCCTTGTGTATATAACCTACGTGTCACTCCCTCAGGAGAAATTGTCCGGAGGGATGAAAGTTTGCGGAACTGGAAAAGTCATTTCACAATGAGCAATTTCTGAAGGAAGGAAGAAGACGGCAGCATCTCCTCCAAGAGCTGAGTGCCTCCTGGGAGACACTGCCGCCAGGGAAACATCCCTCTTGCTCGGCAGGGTCAGAAAATAGCATCACACGTGGAACAGCCACATCTCCACAGCGATGCAGAAGACCCCCTCACCCTGGGCCTCGGGCAGGTAACGGATTTTAGCAAAGGCAGCAGAGCGCGGCCCTTGGCGTGTACCTGGGGCGAGGCGTCCAAAGACAATTCTGCCGCCACGGTGATGTTGTCTTCGCCAGTTTGGATGGAGCAGTGCACGCACTGGTACTGCACGTCCCCAGTGCCCTGCAACACAACGGCGCGGATCAGGCCCCGGCCGCCACGCGTGTCCGCGCCTCCGTGGGTTTATCCCCACAGCAGCAAGCCGGTGCTGGCAGCGCTCACCTCCGGTTCTGCGCTGCCGAAATACTCCCGGAGCTCCGGCACCAGCTCACCGCTGACCCCGCACTGCGTGGCAGCCTGAAATTGAACCGGTTACAGCGGGACGGGGGGACCCACGCGGGTCCAACAGGCGAAAAAACCGCGGGGGGCTGGGCCTGGCCGCGGGGCCGCCCCTCCATCCCCGCCCAACTCTCGCGAGACGCCGTTTGAACCGGAGGCGGGCGGGCGCCGCGGCTCCCTGTCAGGCAGGGCCCGGCCCGGGGCGGCCGCCGCCGCCGCCATGCCGTTCCAGTCGCGCCTCGTTCGCACCTACTCGCGGCGCGGCGGGCGCCTCCGCCTGCTGCCGCCACCCGACCGATGGATTTCGCCTCCTCAGGACCGCAAACGGTTTTTCAGCTCGACTTCTGCCGGTTCCAGCGCCGGCTCCAGCGCCCTCTCGGACGACCCCGACTTCTCGCCGCCCGGCAAGCGCTACAGACAGCCGCTGGGTAAGCGCCCCGCCCGCCCCTGGCGCCTGCGGCCCCGTCGCGGTGGTACCGCGGGGAAGGAGAACCGTCCGCCGGGACCGGCGGGCGCCGCCGCCGCCGCCTCCCCCTCGCCCTCCTCCTCGCCGTGCGCCGCCGCCCGCCGCCGCCGCCAGGGGCCGCTGTGCGGGGCGCGGCGCCCCCTGCTGTGCAGCACCCCGCAGTGGCCGCCCCTGCGCCCCCGCCGCCGCGACCGGATCCCGGCGGGCGAGCTCAGCTCCCTCGTCCTGCTCAGCACCACGGTGGAGGGCGGCTCGGGGCTGGGCGGCAGCCTGGAGCTCTACTCCCCGCCTCGCAGGCAGCGGAGCGCCTCGTCCGGCAGCGAACTGAGCGCGCTGGAGTCGTCTCAGGGGGGCTCGGAGCCGCTCCCGCCCTTGCCGGGGGCTGAGAGCGTGAGGGACGAGGGGGCTGGACGGTCCTGTCCAAAAGGCACGGACAGGAGCGGTGAGCCGGGCAAGGTGTTGCAAAGGTCTGGCAGGGTTCTGAGGGCCTCGGTGCGGGGAGCGTGCCAGGCACGAGCTCCCCTGTCCCCACAGAAAGCCACAACCCCTCGTCAGGGAGTGCTGTCTCCCGTTAATGGTGAGCCACAGGGCTCTGCACCATATGACAGCACCCCTTCTGACGAACCACGTGACGATCTAAGGAGAGACTCAACAAAAGGAAGCTTGCGTTGTCAGGGAGGCAAAAACAAGGAGCACCAGCTTATGCCGGTGGTGGTCTTGGACCCTCAAGAAGTGCCAGTGTGGCTGATGAGCAAGAAACTCAACAAAAAGGCAGACATTCAACCTGCCTGCCAGCAGCCAGTATCTCCTTTGGGCCTTCAAGGAATCTTGGAGAATAAACATAAAAGAACCAAGGCCGTTGCTGGAGAGGGAAGTTCCTGTAGAAAGGCTTGCATCAGCGGCTTCAGTGCCAGCCGGTGGGGCAGGCAAACAAGGCTCCGTCCAAAAAGGCTCAAAAATAAGAGACAGCAGCAGCCTAATAACTCCTTTTTCAGACCACAGATGAGGCAAAAAGGAATGAGGAAGGGTGCTCTGGAGATGTCTGTAGATGTAAGAGACAATGACTATTCACTCCTCAATAGCTCCCAGTCCTGGGGTAGAGTTCAAGCATCTTTGTCCTTCCATAAGAAGAAGAAAGTTACTACAGAAGAGAGTACCTGCAACAGCATCCTTTGTTCCCTTTCTGTGAAATCCCGGCTTTCAGGATACCAAGCAACCCCCTCTGCTAGTATGGCTTCATGCTGTGCTTTGTCTGCTTCCTCCATGGTCCTGCTGGCTCCCAGGAATTCCTGTTCAGTCCTGGAGGTAACGCTTACAGATGCAGAAAAGGTGTTTGGGGAATGCCACCAGGAGGGGCCTATCACTTTTGAGGAATGCATTCCTTTAGATAAGATGAAAGACTGCAAGAAAATTGGAGAAGGGGTGTTCGGAGAGGTCTTCCAGATCGATAGTGAGAGAGGACCTGTGGCCTTAAAAATAATTCCCATCGAGGGAACTGAAAGAGTAAATGGTGAAGCTCAAAAGAGCTTTGGAGAGATTCTGCCCGAGATAATAATTTCAAAAGAACTCAGTCTTCTGTCTGAAGAGTCTGTGAACAGGACTGTTGGGTTCATCAGCTTATACTCTGCGCACTGTGTTCAAGGGGCCTATCCTAAGTATCTCCTGGAAGCCTGGGACAAATACCATAAAGTAACAGGATCAGAAAATGATCGGCCAGACCTGTTTGGGGATGAGCAGCTCTTCATGGTTCTGGAGTTTGAATTTGGAGGCAGTGACTTGGAGAATATGAGAAAGATGCTCAGTTCAGTGGCATCAGCAAAAAGCATTTTGCACCAGGTCACTGCTTCCCTGGCTGTGGCAGAACAGGAATTGCACTTTGAGCACAGAGACTTGCACTGGGGGAACGTGCTGGTAAAGAAAACGGATGTAAAAGAGCTCAGTTATGTGTTGAACGGGGAAACGCACACGATCCCCACAGCAGGGATTCATGTCAACATCATCGATTATACCTTGTCTCGGCTGGAGAAAGATGGGCTGACTGTGTTTTGTGACCTTTCCATTGAAGAAGAACTGTTCCAAGGCACAGGGGACTACCAGTTTGATATCTACCGGCAAATGAAAGTGGAGAACTCCAACAACTGGACTGACTATCACCCTCACAGCAATGTCCTCTGGCTGCACTACTTGTCAGATAAACTTTTGAAAGACATGAGCTACAAGAAAAAGGAATCAACCTCTGCCATGAAGAAAATAAAGCAGCAGCTCGTTAAGTTCCACAAAGAAGTACTGACCTTTGAGTCTGCCAATGAAGTCTTACAAAAGAGCAGCCTCTTCCAGTGAGGCAGGGAGTGCAATGTTTCCAAGAACTAAGTCACTGATACTGCCTTTCTCCTTTCCTGTTTTTTATGTGTGATCTTTTTAAATGTTGGCACAATGGAGAAGTGTTATGATTGGTTACCAATGTGTATAATATGCTATCAAAAAATGTCAAAAAAACCTGAAAAATAAGTCTTCTGCTACAGGATGCATCCATATGTACTTTTTTTTGAGGAGTGATGGGGGGAGAGAACAGAGTTGATGTTTGAGAAGAGGGGGAGAAAAAATTTATTCAGGCTCAATTAATGTTTTTAATTCCACGGAAGTTTTCTTACCTTTTTAGCCTTAGGTTATTAAAAGTTCTTTCTTTACTATATTGCTTTTCTTACAAATTATTATTATTGTTATTTTTAAGAAAAAAAAGAAAAAAAATACAATTCTGGACAGTGAGGACAAAGGTAAATATTGTTAACCTAGTTGGGGGCAGAGAGTGGAAAACCCCACCTTTTGATTTAATTTTAAGAATTAATTTTTGTTCAGTTTGGCAAAATGTGTACCTGGAATAATGCTCTAAAATGTAAATATGTAAAGTCTCCATAGTGTAGGTTTTACAAACAGTCTAATCTGCAAGAATATGTTTGGCTTTTTTTCCTCTGTAAAGACCAGTGAAGAGGTACTGGATTAGGAAAAAAATAGCAAAACGTACCTGTGTTCCTGATGCATTTTTGACTGTTATAATGTTGTGACCTTGTATACTGATAGGGACCCAAATCTGTAACTTGATGGTAGCGTTAAAGCAATTTTCTCCCTTTATCTGCAGAAGAAAACGCACAAGGTAATAAATGTTCTTTAGTCCCGATTGCAGATGGATCAGATGACCTGAATTTGAAGCTATACTTACATTAAATCTGAATTCTTTGTTTTGAAGAAGTCCTTCACTAACATTCACATACACTAAAGGAACTGGTCTAAAGAGAACAATAAATCAAACTCAGTGAAAAGTGAATTAGATCATTAGTAACAATTAGTACATCCAACGACCCAGATGCATTAAGTAATTAATCATCAGATTTGCTATAACTGGAACGCTGTCTGTGCAGTCTGTCTATACATGCGTGTATATATGCAGGCTATCAATTAGACGCATCTTTGAACCTATCTTGAAGTCTGCTTTTTACAAGCTAAGAACTTAGAGACCCCATTTACCCCCTACCTATGATTATTTTATTGTTCTGTCTTCCAGCCTCTTTACTTTTGCTGTCTAGTACCACAGAAAGTGACTTGACAACCCGCAGTGCTTGAAATTATTAAGATGGAAATTGGATTGGAATCTTACCAGGCATCCTCTCAGTCTTTTTTCCCTCTAATTGACTAAAGTAATGCAATATAATTGAATATTCTTAAAACTTACTTGGTAAGGATTGCAGTGAATGCGTATCTGACATCAAGGACATGTTCCTCAGTCAGAATGGTGCTATTTTCATTTATGCTTTAAAAAAAAAAAAAAAAAAAAAAAAAAAAAAAAGATGAAACAAGATTATTATCTGCCTGCCTTGGTCCTTTGTTTCGATGGTTTGAGAACTGCTAATATTGGCTGTACAAGGGGGATGGCAACAGAGTGGCAGTAATTAATGAAAGGAGAGGTGCCAGCCCACTTGGTGACATGGCACAGTAGTGTTGGAGGAGCCCTTTGTTACTACAGATTTTGAAAGCTGCCGTTGCCTTGAAATGTTTCCCTGCAAACTAACGTTAAGTTGTAAATATGTAGGAGTGCTTTCATTAATCAAAATGTAAAGCTTCTGCCCCTCACAAAACTGGACATTAAATTAATTTAGAAACCTTTGCCTTAAACTGTGCTTGGAATGAAGTGTAGCTGCCAGAGGTGAGTTCTCATTTCCCTTTTAAAGATGGTCTCTGTTTAAAAGAAATGCTGTGTACTAGTCAGTTCCCATGAATTTTATTGGGAGGAAAGTGACAAGAAAGGAATCTGAACGGTAACTTCCCCCCATTAGAAAGCTCCTAATAAAGAAAAATACCCTGAACGTATGTTCTCATCCTAATCATTTGGAGTAAAAGCTTTACTTGGAACAGAGCTTGATTTTATATTTTACTGTTTTCTCTGCCAAGGAAGGAAGGATGCCAGAACCCAGTTTGCCATTCCAGAAAACACTTTTTAATATGTACTTGAATTAGGACCTTAAAGGATGCTGCATCTTTACTGAAATAGTGAAGTATGAGCAAAGCTAAAGTTATCATTAAAAGGCTGAAGAGAACAAATACAGTTTTGTGTAACCAGTGACTGATAAATAGTGTGGACACCAAGTAGGAATTCTGGTATTTCCTTTCCTTTCACTATATTTTGTGGTGAAAATAGCAATACTCACTCGGTGATATTAATGGTGATTGCAGACTTATTTTGGAATATGCTTTCATCTAATTGCCAAATCACAGAAAATTTTGCCTATTTTGAGGGAAAAGAAAAACATAACAAAACATTGATTACTCTTTAACTCACTGGAGTACTGTTAAAACATGATGGCTAATGTATTTTCTGCTCATCATTCCCTTCCGGAGAAAATGGACATTAGTTTAAGTGCAAGAATATGAAAATCATCTCTTGCCTTGAGAAAATGCACACCAGCCATAAGCTGAATTAGAAAGAACAGCAGCTCTAGCCTAATTGTAGAGATAGAGGATGCAAGAGCAGCTACTCAAAGTATCACTTAGAGGTAGGGGAAAAGTGAAAATAACTTACAGTTGTCTTCTTGAATACTGGGTGCCCAATTCTGCAGTTACAGGATAAGACTAGAGAAGTTAATGGTAATGGTTGGTCACAGTGAACAACAGGAGAGGATGGCTGCCAACAGAATAAAAGTGCTCTTTAATGTTGAATAAAAGCAGACTGGGAAATTCAACTCGGTCCCTGTCTGCTCCCATAAAACAAATTAGGTACAAATAGCCCAATAAAAGCCTGGGAGTCTTAAATCAGATAAATCCAGTGTTCAGGCTCTAATCCTAACAACTTGAATGCTCCTTCCCCGGACCTTACTTCAATATTTATTTAGGCAGTAAATGAATAGGAATTAGGAGTTTGCGTTGGGTTTTCTTTCATCAGTCTGCTGCTAGCTGAAGAGTTGTTCTACAATCTTACCTCAACAGCCACCTTCTTAAAAAGGAGGTTTTTAGGATAGTTCAAGACCATAGTTGTCATGTATGAGTCATCTCCACTGTTCGTTAGTGAAACACTCATGGTCACTTCTTTAGTGTGGCCCACCACTAATTCCTTTCTAGAAGCAGAGAGAAAAATGAGATAGGCAATATGTAATTTCTAAGGGTTGTTATTTAACAAGAGGCTCAAAGCATTCTAGTTCTGGTGATTACTCCCTCCAAACACTGTCACACACAGGATAATGCAATAGCCAATTAATTATTCAATATTCTTCAGGGTGTGTGGGAAACTGCTTCCTTCTTAATATCAAAGGCAGTCGTCTCCAAACTTTATGTAGCATTTTATCATTTCTGTTTTACATCGAGACAGATTTTAAACATGGTTCCGTTGGATTAGCTGTTCAGTGAATCTCCAGGGTAACTTTTTACAATGAAGTGATGCCTGCTCTTTTGGCTAAGGTTATGTAAACTCTTTGGTGTAGTGCTATGCTGTGCATCAGCCTAAAACAAAAACACAATTAAATGCCAGAATTGTGACTTTAAGATTATTATAGTTGTTTAAACCTTGGTCTTTCCTCTGAGATTCCCCAGAACAGCCCAGCACTGCCCATGGAGGCTTACAGTTACAGCACTGCATGAACGTGATGTTATGGAAAGGATGAGCTGGAATAAAGGGAGAGCAAATCTTGTTTGACAATTTGAAAAAAAACCTCTTATGCACAAATATGACATTTTATATGAATACTAAATGCAAAATCTGGATAATACAACTATGACTCACTGAATCTGACTTGTCAAAGTTAAATGGGCAGTACAGATGGTCTTGTTGCAGTCTTTCTTGTAAGGCAACTGAAAGCAAACACAGATGAAGTCAAATTTTAACAGTCCTAATTTTTCTAAGGTAGCAGTTTCAGAATATCTTTACATATACACATACATTCTCTGAAAACCAAAATTCCCATGACTTCAATTAAGGAGAAGTTGGAAATAAAAGACCCTCTAGTGATA
This sequence comes from Ardeotis arabs, assembly GCA_011801015.1. Classification (NCBI taxonomy): domain Eukaryota; kingdom Metazoa; phylum Chordata; class Aves; order Otidiformes; family Otididae; genus Ardeotis; species Ardeotis arabs. The sequence goes on from JAAGAY010001442.1 coordinate 32,082, forward strand.
AGTCAGTCCTAAATTGATGATATTCTGTGATTCAACTCCCAGAAGGTCTATTAGCAATAATACAAAAAGTCTTCACTGGGGACAAGGTCTTGTTAAAGAAATACCAGTTGTTTACCCCTGGATTGCCACAGGGCAATAATATTAATTCATTTGCCAGAGATTATATGTTTTTCTCAAATAAATATGTTCATATACTGTGCCAGCTTATAGGCACACTATTTTGTAGAGATGACGTTACTTCCTTTAGCAGTAGTTTTATTCACTGATAAAAACGTACTGTCTGTGCCTGATGTTTCTGGAGAAGTGCAATGATTAATAATTAGATGTTGGGTGCATAAGTACTAAGAAACGCTGACCAACACTCAAGAATCTCATTAATTATTCTTAGGAAATAAGTGTACCATCAACATCATAATTCCTAAGAGTACTGTGACTATAGTAATTAGTGTTCTTTATTGCTCAGTGCTAAACATTGTCCAAACTCTGTCCTACGCTTTATGGACAGCTAATTAAATATTGAATCCCGATAAAGACTCCTATTAAGTAGCAAAAAGCTGCCTCGTAATTTACAGAGCTTTGTGGAATTTTTTCAGAAGCTGTGATTTGCATTTCAGACTAACTGCAAAGAAGATCTAGATTAGCTCGTAGGAATCCTGCTGCTAAACTGCAAGACAGGAGACTGGATAGTAAACTTGGAGTTTATTAGAAGTTTGCAACCTCCCAAATATCTATTTGAAACAAACTACTAAAATAAACTAAACATATATAGATACATAATTTTCATTATTTTAAAAAATTACTTCATTAGAAAATTGTGTAGTTGTTACTACCAAATGCACCATTCAAATAATAGTCTTAATATAAGTTCCAGTGTAGAGCTCAATATCTGAAAAGTACTTTACAAAGCACACAAACCATCTGCCTTCTTCACAGGTAGCATCTAATCTCATTTTACACAGGAGAAGTATTGTGATCAAATTATAGCAATTTTGAAGCAGATCTGAGGGTGGACCCTAGAGATGAGATTTTCTTAACAAGATATGAGTGTCTGTTAGAGGAAAGCCTGGGCCTAAAGTCTATCTAGAAGACAGTATTGATACCTACAAGGGGAGCAGAAGATGACATGCTAAGGCTAAGAAAACCACTTTTTAATTTTTTTTTTTTTAATAATAAAGACTTTGCATCCTGGAAAGAGAAAAACCTCTTTGCTAGCTTTTTATTTTATTACCTGAAAATGCATTTCTGAAGGGTGATATCTGTCCAGCACAGGAACAGCAAACTCCGTGTTATCATTTTGCTTATAGAGCTCATGTTTAACTCTCAGAAAAACACTGGAAAAACAGTCAAAGTCACATGGCTACAAGAAAGGAAGAACAAGAAGTTGAGAAAATATCAGGGTATTAAATTGTCATCAGTAGACCATGTTTTTTTGAATTATTTTGTACATTTGGCTCCTACGACATCCCCTGGGTAATGTGTTTGGTGATTTAGTTACACACTGTGAAAAACTGTTTGCTTTAATCCTGTAAGACTTTGTGCCTCTCCTACAATTCTAGGATTAGAAATTCTTTACATATACACAAAAGGAGAAGAGCTTGATTTATAGCAATGCAAAACAAAATGGCACAACACATCTCCTGCCTTAGCTGTAACACATGTAAAGCAAGTCTAACACTGAGAAAACCCCACCCCATTGTAGTATTTTTGCAGTTCAAGAAAGACTCATCATCGTGCAGATTCTGTTAAAAAATCCTCTTAACCCTTCTTTCCGTAGCAAGTCTGACCAACATCACCTACCAGTGTGTAAAGCTGCAGCTCAGAGCACGTGTTCTTGCTGACCAGCAGCTTTCCACTTGTTGTGGTGTTCTGATTTTCAAACTGTACTCTCCTCTTTGCCATTTTCACATCTAAGTCCACCGTGTAGAGAATGTATAGTTGTGAAAACACTGCAAGATTTTCAAAATCCTTTGTTAGATGCACCAGAAATTGTCCTCATTGCCAAGTTTCTGAGGACAATGTAGGACTGCAGATTTCAATCTGATCACAATTCCCATTTATTACCTTGTTGAGACACTGGTAAAGCTGAGATTGTATCAAAACAGAGCTTTGCTGTAACAATGCTGTTATTTTGGAAAATTAGGATTCTCTCAGGGTTGAAACTCATGCTGGTGAGAAAGTGGACAACTGGTCTCGAGCTAGTCAGTGAAGAACAGATAAGGAACAGAATCAAATATAAATTTTTGAACTGAAACATTACAGGAAAAAAATGTTTTAAGAAAGCCTGGCAGCAAGAACAAGAACTGCTCAGTATTTCCGTGGTATTTCACCTGGACCAAGCTGGCCTATTTACAGAAGTTCCAGTTTCTGCTGGGAACGTTCAGAACACACAAAATCCCAAGAGTCTGAAGGAACAGGCAGCCAAAATACACCAGCATGGCTAGAGTTGCAGAATTAAACATGGTGTTTATGTTTCCATTAGATAAACACATTATCTAGCTATTCAAATTCTCTCTTTATCTACGATTTGTTTTCAAATACAAAATGCAAGAACAAAATCAAATCTGTCTGTCATGTTTCGGCCTCTGTGGACTCTATGGGTCACTCAGCTACCAGATGTCTGATTGAAAATGAGCTACAGTCTGTCAAGAAATTTTTTTTTTTGTCTAAATTACCTACATTAATCAGTGCTGAACTGCAGACATCAAGGTCTTCTTAGACCTAGATCTATGTTAATCAGTTTATGTTCACTCTTTTATACTCGCTCAAAGCTTTAGACATACAAAGGCAAAAGCTTTTGCAACTTGAACTAAAGGCTTTACATTTTACATAATTTCTAGCACTGAGACTTTTTAATGTCCTTCTGATGCTAATTTAAAAATAGAATCATTACACAGTGCTTGGAACACAGATTCTATATTTGTCTTTGAGACATTTGCCCAGCACTCTGAAAAATAGCACTTACTACCTACCGGAGCACAATCACATTCTCCCGTGATCCTACTGTAACATCTTGGAGCCCATCATTAGTGAAATCAAAGCCACCATCAATGGATTGTCCAAAATATTGAAGTCCTGAAGAAATTTCAGAGGCTTTTACTCTCTAAATGTGGGGGGAACAATAACAAATATAAGTCATGATCTCTCTCCTGTCCTTGGGAAAATACACTCCTTTTCATGGGGCTGCTAAGAAGATGATTTTGTAACACTCCTGAGATGCAAAATACTGACTCTTAACTGCCTGTAACGGATGGGCAGGCCTGCGAAAGGCTGTGCTGCTCTGTAGGCAGCACCTGAACCCAGCTCCCCTGCCTAAGCAGGCGGGTGAATAATTACAGTTAAGGAGCAGCTCTGCTGCAGAAACCTGTGGCATCACACAAACCACCTGACACCTGCAAATTTGTCACCCATCAATGCAAATGAAATGTGGAAGTCCTTCCTCCCAGCCTCTCGCTACAAAACCACAAGCTTTTCCCTCTCAAGCTGTACTGGACCCTGTTCCCTACAGGACACGTACTTGAGAGAAAGAGCTCTTGATCTTGTCTTTATCACCATTAAAGATGTAAATGCTGCCAAAAGAGGAACTGCTTGAATGCTGATCTTCAAGGGGGGCTCCAACTGCTATATCCTCATATCCATCCCCATTGATGTCTCCAATGCTGGCCACAGTAAACCCAAACCTCGCAAAAGGAGAGGTCACCAGCACATTTAAGTGTCCTTTGAAGGTGAATGCACCAGTCTGAAAAACATCCGAGCAGGAAATCTGTTTATAGCAAATGTAGCAAGAGTAGTTCTTACATGAGGGGAAAAAAAAATCTTATTGCACATTGATAATGCTTAAAACTGAACAATAAAGCCTTAAACAATATAATAATAAGTTTAAGATACCAGCTGACTCTTGGAGCAAAAACTTGATCCTTCTGCATGGAGAACATGTGAATTCTCCCAGAGCAGCAGTGTCTCTGGCCAGCCCTATGCAGCAGACACACTGAAGCACTGTCTGTTCTTAAATCAACAGCAGATTGAGTTGGTCCCCAGCTCCTTTCACAACAGAAACCATCCCATCTTCTACACGCTATTACAGAAGTGAGCCACGAGAGGGTGCACGTTATTTGAATTCTAAGAGATGAGCGGACTTGTTTTCTGCTTCAACCATCCTGTACATGCCCTGAGAAAATTTTAGCAGTGCACCAAAGAGGGTTTCTCCTGGTCTGCTGTTAAAATTCACTTCTCATTCAAAATGATGGCGTTAACTTATATCCTGTACATTGTGTAATGGATCCTGCAGCTGGGCCCACAAAACATTTTGTTTTCTACATCTCCCAGGAAGCAAAGTTTTAGCAGCTACCCATGCAGGCGTCTGTTGCAAGAATTGCGAAGAACACTGCTTGGCACAGCAAGGCATGCACCAACAAATTGTCTATGTACAGGCAAAAGACATTATTTTATTACACTGTGGTAACAGTATACTTTAGGTACAGAATGGTTTTATTACTTTAGTTATTTCTCTTTTATATTCTAAGACAGGACCGCTGGCTTCATCCTGCGGTCCTCTACCATACAGGGAGAGCACATTCAGTGAGAGCACAAAGAAGGAATGCTTTATTTGTCACTACTTAGGCATGGCTGGAAAATCCCCAACATGGAGTGTTTACGCTACCAGTGTTTTTACCTCTGTCTCCAGGCGATAGACGTAAACCCTTCCTTCTTCCCCTTGAATGTGATAAAATGGAGCTCCAACAAGGAGAAGATCTGTCACCCCATCATGGTTCACATCAAGTGGGCAGAGCTCAGATCCAAAATAAGATCCAACCTGTGTTCCAGAAAAAGGCAAGCAGCTCTTTCACTGGAATTCTCTATATATAGCTTGGTAGAATTAGTGTCCTTTGCAGCAGCAAGGCAATTTTTAGAACAAAACATCACATATCTACTTATATGTGGATCACTTCCCTATTATTTATTTTATTACAGCCATCCTCAGGGACAGATCCTGCAACCAGTTTAGCAGTGACAAAATCATTACTCAATGATTTGACAGAAGAAAAAGAATACCACAGCTGACGACCTCTTTCCCCAGGAGCCATGAGAACAGAACATAAATACAGTACACCCCATTTAGCTAAATTTCTTCCCAGTCTTTTTCCAAATTTCATGATTTCTTATGACAAAATGAGATGTGTGCAGCCCACCTGACCCTCCCTGACCTGACTGCCCCTGGGTGAGGAAGCACAGTACCTGTTCTCCTTCCAGGGTTTGTTTTAAGCGTCCGTCCTGAAACACCAACACCTTCCCTCTCATGCTGTGCCGTGGAGCTCCAGCCACGTACAATGGTCCATATTCTGTGTGTACCACTCCCACACTGTACCCTAGAGCATCACATGAGGAGAAAAAATAGCATTATCAGTACCATACTCTGTGCCTGAAGGGAAAAGCCCACAGCTTGGTCTGAGACACAGACCTACATATTCCATGAGATCCGAGAGTTTGCACCATGTCAAGTTGTTGTAGCCAATGGTTTTGATTACAGAGCATCTCATAAAAATAGTGATCAGGAAACAGCAGGTAACTTTTCTGAGAGAAAAGCCAGCAAAGCTGAGGTTTTCCTCTCTTAGAACCTTGTAGGGTAAGTGAATAAATCACTGCTCTGAAACACATACTTGAACTCTCGATGACTTTCCTTAGCATTTGTCACAGTTCCTGAGTGATTATCCAACATACACACTTTTTTCTTTTTAATTATTATGTCTGCAAGCTGGAAGGTTTACCACCCTTCACAGAAGTGAACACTATACACTGTATAGAAAGCAAAGAGAGATCTGTTATGGGGCTTCTGTAACATGGAGGTACTGGGAGAAGGATTATCCTGACACAAACAGTCCACACCACCTCCTATTAAGACTTTAAGGCCAAGGCTGGGAGATACAGGGCTCACGAGGCTACAAAGCACTGGGGTGAATAAGCAAGGCTTTATTTGTCACCAAGCCAAGAACAGTATTGATTCACAAGCTATTTCTTCTCCAGACACTCACAACAAGTTAAGTATTTCGCCTTATCAGCTCTCAAAAAATGCCCTTCATTGCAAGTATTCTTACACAGTGAAACCAAATGGTATGTGTTAACAGAGTAATACCACAAGGCATCATAACTCATAAGAGAAAAATGTCACATATTCCCAGCAATACGGGGAAATAAAAGTATTTGCATCAGAACCACTGCCCCTGCTAGAGAAAATATTCAAAACCCGGTAAGATGCTGCAGGAGGTGGCCTTCTTCAGGTAAATGGTGTCAGCGTCGGCACACTGCACTAAACACCATCTAAACAAAACTGCAGTCAGGTGTCATTTGAACTCAGAGAGGGGTAAGGAGATTACCTAGGTAACCGTATTTTGCTTGTTTGGCTTCTTCTTTAGATTCATTCAGGAAAACAGCTGTCTTGGTTGCCAGATCATACAGCAGAATTCCACCAGACCAGTCAAAGGCCCCCACCGCACCAAACATCAAGACTTGCTGCAGAAGCAACATACTCCAGATTAGGAGAGATGAACACAGGGCAAGTGCCAGCGCTCGTGACCTCTAGCACTCTGCAAAGCAGTTTAGTGACAAGCAATGTTTTCTAGCTTACAATTCCTGCACTCCTTCCTGGACCCTGTAGCTTCAGCAGTTCTACCAGCTCCTGACAGATATTGAAGACAGACAAGGTGACTGCCCACCTCCCAGCTCACTACATGACTTTTCCCCCCCCCCCAAAAAAATTTGGATGCGTGTTGTCTTTGCAGCCAAGGCTGCTGAATGTTCATTAGCCTTCTCACAATCCACTATTTTCCCCTCCTGACAATGACAGAGATAATTCTTGTCCTGGGTGAACCAAGGTTTTAAACCAGAGGATTCTGAAAGAGGATAATTATTTTATTTGCAATACGACAGAGCCCCTGACTTGGGCGTTGGAGTTGTGAATGCCAGCAAAATCAAAGCTATCAACTGGAGATAGCTCTTTTGCCTAGTGGAATAAAAAGCATCCAGTGGTTAGAACATAGGAGATAAATCCCATCCTAAAATAAAATTCACTACTGACTGACTATATGAAAGTCCTATTTTTACTTATCTGACACATTCAAAGCAAGCAGTGGCTTGCAAAGGAGATTTAACTATGTGGGTTTCACACTTTTGTATCACCGTCATTTCTTGTGGGACACCTGATTCCTTACAAGGACTGAAGCAGCAGAGCACGCAGCCATTCAGCAGGGTTAAATGCAGAACACTTACCTGATCCAAGATCTGCACGCTGAAACCAGCTTGCGCAAGCTGATATTCCAGAGCATCACCCTGCATACCTGAGGATGCGATAGAAACAGGGTAAGCCACTTTCTCCTTCTTTCTCAGAAGGTACTCATGAAATAGAAAGATTGCTGTTTACCTTCTATACCAATAATACTCTGCTGCAGGGTTGAAAGCAGCCCATCTAATGCTGAATAATTGGTCACCTGAAATATATTAGTGTCACCTGGGCCAGATGCAATTAGCCGCAATTCATTTAGGGCCTTTGGTTTTTTGAAGGCATCTCCCACCTGCAGAAGAGGTGCAAATCGATCAAAAGAAGCAACCTTCAGAGTCTCCTCACCCTCACCTACTTCATTCAACAGTTTGTAGTAAAAACCTCAGCTTTAGCCACTGTGTGTAAACCCAGAAACAGCAATTGTTTTGGAAGCCAATGAACTGGACAGTCCCAGTGTCTCCTGGAACCAAACCTTTACAAAACCTCTCCACGTAACTGGCTGGTGCTGTATTCGGTGTATATACCTTTGTTGTACCCAACAGTTAATTTTGGAAATCAACAAGTTACAAGACATAAAATGTTCATAAAATTGAATATTTTCCTGTCCTGAAAGAATGAAGAGACAGCACAAAGATTATCTGAGGAGATATATAGCGTGTCTGAAACCAAACTTCACACTTGCGGACAAAGCCTTGTTGACAAATGGGCGCATTTGCTGGCCAAGTTAAGAATATGTCAGAAGTTTTGTTCTAAAAAACTTTTAAGCATGCATTTCATCTAGGAGGTAGCTTTAAATTCTTGGCCTAGTTCTGAGTCAGGAGGACTGCAGTTGATAACAAGCAATGAACAATGACCTCTTGGTTCTGCTATTTTGTGCTTGGGTGGGTAGGTCAGAAAAGCTTTAATTTTTATTTATCACTTTGACATTTTCCAGAATAACCTGGATAATTAAACATAAATCACACTTTGTGGAGCTAGACCTGTCTAAGCTTAAGGACTTTGCCAGATTCAGTCATTCTAGAAAGATTTTTCTAAACTTTGTACAAGGAAGAACAAGGTCTGATCTACTGAAAACACAACTCCATTCTGAAAAGTCTGAGACTAAGTAGATACAGGGTGGTGAACGTGGTAGGTGTCGGAAGGAGCAAACATGGGCCTATAATTGACACTACATAGATTATAGTATCAGTTCATACCACAGCTTTATCTTTCACCTTCATATTTTATACATGCCTCTTCCCTTATTTACTGGAACCACGTATGGATCAGTTTCTCCTTCTCTCTGTCCCTAGTGCTACCAAGAAATGGAAGGAAGATATGATCCAAGTACATTCCCAACCTACCCCAATGGCATAGCGCTTGATTCCTGCCATTTTGGGTGAATTTATCACCGTTGTCAAGTTCATTTCATCCAGGAGTATTTCCCCATCTGTAAGCACAATCATGACCTTGGCTGCATCCTTGCGGGATCCGTGACTTTCAGTGAAGATAGAATCCCTGGTAAAACATCAAAACAAAGAACTTGGGATGAAAGTTGAAGCTTCCCTTCTTGAGATAGAACTGCACTTGCAGTTAACAGTCACAGCAAGGTAGCACGAGAATTTCTTTCATATTCACATATCTTAAAAATATCAGGTGGTATCTCCCTTTCTAGTGCTTCCTGAGCCCCTCCTCACATCAAGAATTAAGCACCAACAGCTGGCTTCTATAACCCTCTAAACAGAGGGTTAAACCCTGCTGCCTGTTATTCAACCATTGCCTGATAAACGACAACTTTCAGCATCTGAATGTCCATAGAAGTCCCTCTCCCTTACTCCTGAAATGCCCCAGAAATTAATCTCCTTGATTTCTTGTGCTCTTTTCTTTTTTTGTTACTTACAGGACATGCTGCATGGCAGATGCTGTTTTGGTGACGTTGCACACCTGCACAATATCAAGCACTTTCTGGAGGGTGGCACGAGGATCCCAGTTTTCTCGCAGGTCAAACTCAGTTCTGATTTCAAAGCCATACTGTACCACTGCAAAATCACACTGGAAGGAAGCAGCAGATAAGCACCTGGCTTGTGACAACTGTTGATTCAGCGGAAAAGAGGGCTCTCTGCAACAACTAGCCCAGAAATCCCAACAGGAACATTAGACAGACTATGCAGTAGGGAAGAATTTTTCAGGAGAAAGTGGCTTTTAAATATGTCTAGTGCAGACACAGAGATTGTTTTAAGTATATTGTAGTTGAGGAAAATGAAAGCACTATCAGTACAGAGAGAGAACTGTTTTGGAAAACACCGATTTGTTTTTAAGTCCTTGCATTTTCCTGCTGTGTTTGGCCCATGTGCAGGTTGCAGAGGGGATCATCTGTGATATTACTGAATTGTTCCTTCATTGCTCCCTGCTGCAGATCGTCTTTCCTTGGAGTACTCCTATTCCGTGGTGATCTGATTATCAAAGACAGTCTGGAGATTGGGACCATTTCCTCACTTTGTATTTGCACAACACATAATGTTTCTTCCTTTCACTGTGCAAATAACAAGGTAAAATACGCTAATGCTTGGAGCATTGGAGAGGTAGAGACTTTCCTAAAGTGGATGCATGGATCACACTTGGCCTCAGTGGAGAAAGCAGTAGAGTAGCTTCATGCAGAACACGTGACAGCAGCTAACGAGCCTGGTAACGTGCGTGGCTGAAGAGGCACTCTGCTTGGCACTTCTGTGATTGCAGGTAAAGTAGAAATAGAAACAGGAAACCAGAAGAAAGTAATGACCGTCACCTTACAAGAAAGCAGAGATTGTGCCCACTGGGCTCCAAGCATGGCAGTGTAGCAGAGCTAGGGATTTCTGAGCATACAAACCAGACTTTTTATATCTACAGTATTCTTGGAATCAAAACTGGGAATGTACTGCTAAGATGTAAGCAAAATCATGTTGAGAATAAATGCAAGTTGTGGAATTGCTTTTCCATCCTAATGGAAACAAACCTGCATAGACCCAAATTCTGGTGAAGAGGCAGCTTAAATAAAGCACAGTACGCTCTTTAGCCTGCTGAGAAAGAGAATAGAGAATACCTCAGAGCACTTCTCATACAGTGTTTTCATCATCTTGTGGATGAATGCTTTTGCTCTTTCAAAATCCTCTGGCTCAATGCTCCCTGATCCATCCAGAATAAAAGCAATCTCTGTCCCAGAAGCTGTCCAGGATAGGGAAAGTAAAGGAATGAGGTGAAGGCAATCAGCAGCTTTTAACCAAGTTCTTTACCCAGTGTTATCGATCAACGCACAAGGAATCAGAGTCAAACAAGCAACTGAACTGGACCAAGACTACTCAGCTGTCATTTCAGCACGAGCTACAGCTCAGGTCTGGCAGCTCACGGTACATCAGCCCCCCAGACCTTGTCAGTCCATGACAGTCCATGGCATGATTCTGTTAAAAGATACTTCACCACATACGCAAGTCATTTTCCTCCTCCTCTTTGTCCTCCTCCACCCAGGAAGGGAGCTTGCTGTCACCACTGTCATTAGTGTTTCTGTGCTCTGGTGCTTCAGTTGGAATATTTGCAGCTGAAACAGGAAACAAGTTTAAGCAAAGACAACAGGGCAGTGGGAGAGAAGGCAAAAGATTAATAAAAACCTTGCATTATTGCCTGCACAGTGTTCCTGCGCCTTGCTGCCTGGCAGGTGAACTCTTCCTCATTCCTGCAGCCAACACGGCTTTCAGGCACAAGACTACAGGTGCTATGGAAAGAACTGTGAGGTTCGAAGGCTCTGGGGATCAGGACTCCATCTTAGAACCAGAGCTAAGTCAATAAACTGCTCTGAGTGCACCCAGAATTGCATCACAACAGAAACACCGCAATGTGGTGAGCGCGTGTATTGTAACGCACCCACTACAGCCCAGCTCTCTTTTCATACTGGTGTTACGGCTGCAGGTCACAGATACAGAACATGATCTCTTGGTTGGCTGAGGAGGAGTGTTACTCGTGTAACAGAAATTACTTTTATTTGTTTTGCTGTTGCTGGGCAAGTGACTATGAGAACAGGATAAGATCTGGAGATGTATTTACATTCCTTGAGCAAAGAAACTACCCACCATCGCAGATCCACTCTATAAGTTACAGAGAAGATAGATGATGTGTCAGGAGTCAGATTTCTTCTACCTGAATCACTCAGAGTCTGTCTCTCCAGCTCTGAAAGGAAACTGTCAAAATCTTCATATGTGGACAGCACAAACCAGTCACTTCCAGCTTTCTGCAACTCTTCTGGGACCCACTGGTTGCTAATGAACTTGCCAATCTAGGGAGAAAATCCATCAGGCAGGGAGACTGAACATGTCTTATACGCAGACAAAAAAACCCAACAAATTCTCAAATTGCCATTAAAAATTTGAAAGCCCTGAAAAGGCAGGAGTTTTCTGAAAGCTTGGTAAAGCAACCCTGATCCTAGAGTCCATAGAAAGCCCTTATTTAAAAAAAAAAAAAAAAGCTAATAAAAGCTCTAGAGCCACAAGACATATACAACGTAAGCATCTTTGCTTCTAGGACGTATTCCTTAACCTCATCCAAGATAAGCTCTCTGGCATCAAGAAGATGGAGTCCTGAGTGAATCAAGGGAGCCAGAGGAGCTCAGACTGGACATCCTGCGTGTCTAATGCATGACTACCTTTTCTTCCACCCACTGCTAAAGCATAAGAGCAGACACATGGGATGGATGGAAACATCACTCCTCTATATACGTACTTTGATGTCAAAATGCGTTGCTTTGATGGTGCTTCCCACTCACCTCAGGAGCATACAGTTTAACCATAGCCATTTCCAGGGAGCTCATCACATTTCTCCATCTGTGGTATTCCAGAAACACTTGCCCAGATGCCATGACAATGATTATCCTCTCATCAGTCTGGCTGGAGTCAGAGCTTTCACCAAAGACTTTATCCCTGTGGAAACAGAAGCCTAAAGGTATTTTGTGGAACAATCCACATCTGCAGAGCTAGAAATGTCAGTGCTGCTGGCAGAGTGCTGATGCTCATTGAGCTCTCAGCCCACAAGAGTGCAGATGTGCAAGGCAAACATGCACAAGGATTTATGCTTTCCAGGGACATTGGCTGTCCACAACTGGTAGCTGTGACTTCACAAGCGCTTTCACAAGTAGCACAGGGGGCATTTTTACAGTGCAGGTCAGTATTGTTAGAGTCATGCTACCGAGAATAAAATGGAGTCAAGAGGGAAAGCATGTCTCTCAAAGATACAGCAGATCAGAGAAAAATATGGGAAAGGCCTTGAACACATGCTTAAAGCAAGCGCCAGCTGACTGAATTGTCATTCTGAGGCCCCTGTGTCAGCCAGGAAGGATTTCACACTTGGCCTCTTGGCAATTTCTCCTTGTGGAGCTGATGGTCCCCAGGCAGACTCATTCACAGGCCTCAGCTGGCAGACCCATCACCAAGAGAAGCACTGGAAAGGTGAGAGCTTCAAGGGTGTGAGATAACAGAGTTGAGAGGAGGTGCAGGAGATGGGCTTGATGCACATGAAACACAAGGAATCACTTGAGTGTTCCTGGAGCTTCTTGACACATGTGAACTCACAACACATGCTGCAGCGTGGCTGTGATGTCAGTCTGTGAGCTCTGCTGCTTGATGTTTCGGACTTTGAAGAAAGCAGTGAGTCTGTCACAGCTTTCTTGTAGGCTCAGTTCAGTCCGGATCTGTGCTCCGTACTGCACCACAGCAAACCTGATCTGCAGAAAGCAGATGGCAAAGCCAGAGCTGGTTAGACAAGAGCTAAGATAGGGTCCTTAAGTCCCTCAGAGTGCCAAGTTTAGTCCCAAACTTTACTGCACAAACACAGAAAGCATATATACACATATATAGCAAGTAATAGGTAGATCAGCTGTCTTTATCCCTCTGTCTCCGATCACACATTTGTATTCTGGTGATCCCTTTTGGATCAGCTCCAGGAACTGACTTCATTTTCTTTGGCTCAAGACAATGATTTCTCTGTCTAAATTTCCTGTATTTGGCTAGACCTTTCGTGACTCTATGGCTCAGCCTCACTTTGTCCCTAGATTTATTTAAATCATTTAAAGTAATGGCTTATAAGCCTCACTCCTTATTTTTGTGTATACTGTATCAAGGTGCCCGAGAGATTTGCCTGGTAAAATATCTAAGGATGCTTCTGGCATGAAAACCCACTCCTAGCTCTTCCACTTCCCTGTTTGGCTACTCCTCCTCCTTGGCTTATTAACATTTAACTCCTGGATTAGAGTATGTAAAATTATTACTAGGATCACTGTAAACTTTAAAAAGCAATAATTATGTGAACCAAGAGACTTCCCATTCTTCATTAGAGCTCTAATCCATCCCACCTATCAGATGATGAGGCTCTGAGGAGGTTCACAAACCTTTGAGCATTTCTGCCACATAGACTTCATCATATTGAGGACAGATGTCTTGGCATTTTGGAAATCATCTGGCTTGGTGTTCTCTGATCCACCCAGAACGACGGCAATCTCTGTTCCCCGTTCTGTCAATGCAGTTAAATATAAGAGGAAATTTTGGGACACCTAAACAGCCTAACATTTAGCAAGGTTCAAGAACATTGACATATTATAAACAACCAAAAATTTGACTGCAGCACCTTCCAGCCGTTCTGAAAGCAGGTCTAGCTGGTGATGCGGTCTATGCTGTAGTGAAAGGTTTTAATTTTTAAAAATCTCAGTAATTGTAATAATGACTGTAATAATGATTGAAATTTGCCCATTATGAGTAATCACTTTTCCCTCCCCAGCGCTCCCTCACCAGATGAATGCAAGCTGCTTCACACACAGCTAACAGAGCAGGGAGCGATGGCGGTTCGTGTCCAGCACCTACCTTTGCACATGTGGTTGTTCCCTGCACTGCCAAAGAGCTCACCACAAGCACTGCGGGCGTCGTCTGTGCTGACAGAGCTACTGGTGTCAGTGATCTTGTCTCTGCTGCTTTTGCTTGGAATGCTCTTTAATTTGGTCTCAACTAGAGAATTTTAAAAGCAAAAAAAATAAAATAAAATACACTCTACCTTTTGAAAATAGTCCTCTAATTAACATACTTTAAACTCAGGATCTGTTTGCACCCAGGTTCCCAGATTTGCAGAAAACCTGAAGATCAGACTGTTAACAGCAGTTAGACAACTGAAGATGGAACAAGACCATCTAGATGTCTAATTTAAACTTCTCTGCTTCTTTTCAGTGACTGCAAAAAGCAGAGCAAGGCTAGACAATCAGATCAGCTCTCTGCTCCCTTGATTAAATGCCCAGCAGCCCAGTTAAGCTGAAAGGAACAGCCTTGAGTGCCCAGGCACTTTTAAAAATCCCAGTGGATTTTGTCACATCTATCCACTAAGAATGCAGATGCTTTTCTAAATTCTGCCTTAAAAGCTGGATCTTTTGGATGCATGGGACACCACAACAGAAAATCTGTAGGCTGAACCCTGTAACCCTCTTGAAGTCAGTATAATACATGTCAAAATTCAGTTTTTAGCCTCTCCCAGTGGACTGTAGACCTTGCTGGCTAGGAACTCAGAGGCCCCTGCTGTTAGAGCAGAGCCTCGTGCTGTTATTTCTGTCCCTCTGCAAAGGCACAGCGCTGGCTTTGCTCCTATACCCGTTTTGGTGAGGTTGAGGAAAGCTGTGCTGCGCAAGTCGGTGGTGAGCAGAGTACAGACTCCATTCATGTCCTCAGTACTGGTGAAAGGTCGGCGGTGCTTCTTCTGCTGGCACGCCTGCGGGGACGGCAGGGAAGGCTAATGAATGATGAGCAAAGTCATAGACAGAGGGTGACTGAAGATGCCACCTGGCAAGCATTCAGCATCCCCTGCACAGCACCGAAAGCCTAGTGAGAGTCAAAAAGCACCTTCCCTGATGTGACCCCTGCCGCATCAGTTTACCCAGGACTTCAGCCCTGCACTGAAGCAAAGAGTGGGGATGGGGAGCTCAGCAGACTGAGGTGTTAGCCTCCAAATCAGTGGCTCTCCTAAGCCTTCTCTGCCAGCCCTCCCTTTTCATATCAGTGGGAGTGGCTGCAGTGAAGTATAAGGTCCACTGCAGTCTTCAGCTCATGAGAAGCGCCCTTCTCAGTTTTCCCTCCTGGCTGGCAATGCACCAGCTGGCTTCCCAACCAGCCAGTATCCAGCCAAGAGCTTTTAGCCTTTGTCCTTCTGTTATGTCTGCTCATTTGCATTTCCCAGCAAAAATACACAGCATTTTGGAAAAATCAAATTGTCCTTAGCCATGGATATGTTCAGTCCCTTACCAGAATCCAATCTGAGTTCCTGTTGATAGCTATGCCACCATCCTGGATGTTTTTGGAACCTTTAATCTTTCCTGAAATTGAATGAATGACTGAATTAACTAAGAAGAAGGAGAACAAAATTGAAATGGATACAGTACTTGTCAGTCTTGGGCAGACAGAATAAACCCACAGACAGGCTTCAACTACTGAGGTCAGCTGTATCTGCTGTTCTAGGAGGAGGACTCAGAATTAATGTTATCAGTAATGAATATGTTGGAAACAAAAAACTTTGCCTTGTATTTCAACAAAGGTTAGGTGAAGACTTAAGCTGTGGCAGAAGAGGTCTTTCAGCCTCCAGACACATCCCTCCCAACCATTGGGACCGTGGGTTTCCGTTTCTCTCTATGAAGTGCTGATCTACAGCCTCTGCACCCTCCTCGTGCCCGTGGCAAAGCAAGTGCTGGGAAGGGGAAGCGGGACTGTACCTCGCAGAGGTATCTCCTGGCACTGGATCTCCTCCTGCAAAACTGTGCACTTCCTCAGTCTGCCCAGCCCCTTGTCTACTGAGGAAGTAGCCAAAATCCTGTAGAACGAGATAAAAAGGTGGAAAAGAGGGAAAGTACCACAACCAGGCAGAGTCCTTTGGCAGTGCAATGCAAAACAGTCATCTGTGTGCCAGAGTGGCCACCCATCATTCTGACAATGCCTCTTAATTAACTGGACTCCAGTGTGGTTTTGAGTTGAATCAGCCAGTAAGAGGAAAACACTTGTTTTCTCCTACAAATCATCATCCTTCCCATTATCTGAACTACGAAATCAAAAGAGCTATCCCAGATCAAGGAAGAAGTCTGGAGGTGACTTGCCCATAGAATACTGGAGGTAAAGGGAGGCCAGAGGTGCAGCAAGAGTCCAACTTCCACACTGGGAAATGGCAGCACTGCTGTATGAAACGGAGACTGCTCTTTGAGTCAGCCAATTTCTGCTTGGAGGGTAGAAAAGTTTCTTTACTCCGAAACTTGAAATACCCCGTCTGCTACACAGCCAGAGCGATCTGCTCAGTATAATATAGGTTATCTCTATAGCAACCACTTGTGGTTGGCCTCTGTTCACCACTCTAGTCATCCATTTCTCTTCCCCTACAGACCCAATAGTCAAAATACAGCAGTTTCCAGCTCTTCATGGTCTTCAGACCAAGCTCACAACATAACCCTTGACAACTGGTGGGTATGTGACTGCTGCAGCCCCAGAAACGATGCAGTATGCCAGGAAGCACTACAAAACCCCAGCTGCTTTTTTCTGCCATTTGGTTAAATAAGTGAACATCCTTTCTGTACAGTGCCGCAACTTAGCTGCGGGTGAGGGGAGAAACATCGCAAAGACTCCCAGGCTGACAACGTGCACCTCACACCAGTGAAGTTCTAACACCACTCATTAACCCCTAAGAACTGAGCAACAATTCTGGGTCCCAGGCAGAGGAACCCGTGCTAACAGTTGTAGAAAGTGAGAAGATACACGACCTCAGGCCACACTCATTGATAAAGACCTGGGAAGTCAGGGTATGTTTTTCTTTCTTCTGATCCTTACATGGTTGTGTTCCCATCCGAGTGCTGAAGAACTCTGGGCCACAACAAAGAGGCTGTGTCTTGTGTGATCCACGTCTTGCCAGTGTCAACATTAAAGCTCCTCAAGGACTTGATCACTGAGAACAATAAATAAATAAATGAGCACAGAAGATGGTGATCTGCAGAGTCATAGTTAACAGGCTGTTACAGCAGAGGCATTTGGCAGGAGGGAGACGCCAAGCTATGGAGATTTCACTGATTTAGATTAACAAAGGATTTTCTTGCCCAGCCTAATGAAAAATAAAGTAACGCAAGTCCTGTTGCTCCGTTACGAAAGTCCATCTTGGATATCACAAAACATCCCTACTAGCTGAAGCTCCCAAGCCTACGTTTAGGCAGGAGAGGAAACAGAACGCCAGGGCTTGTGCAAGTGGTGTGCCACTTCAGGGTGGCACCAGTGGATTCATTTCTTGTAAAGCTGATATTCAACAGACCAGGACACTGAAACCCTTTAGATTAAAGAATAAGCAGTTTAGATGGAAGCAGAGATTGTTCTCCACAAGAACAGTGTTGTCATAAACCTGGTAAGAAGAGGAGAACATGGATTTTGTGGGATGTTAACAAAAAGCTCAAAGCTTGGCAGCACAGGAGCAAACTGGTGCCAAACGCGATGGATACTCTGCTGAGGATGCAGCTCTGCTAAAGGTCCAATAGCTTATCAAAATAGATATAAAACAGCCATCAAAAAAAAAAAGAAAAACTTCTACTCATTATTCACAGAGCTGTAACTGAATTAGCATCCTAAAAGTAACTTTGGGTTTTTGCGTGAATGCACTTCCTCCTTGCAAGGCAGCCCACTAAAAAGAGGGCTGACGCTTTAGCTGTAAGACTCTGTGGCAAGCCAACCCTTATTGCTGTTCACACTTCAGCTCTTGATTTCTGTAAGCATGTTAACACTTCCGTAAATGCACAGGCTGGGAAGATAAGTATGCTCAACTGTAAGTGACAGACTGAAAATGTCACAACGTAGGATGCACGAAAGGCAAGCTACTACGAAAAACGCTGTAAATTCAAGCACTGAGCTGCACTGTATCACCAAACCTCTGTCAATCACACAACTCTGAAAATTTCACACTAATCTCAGGAACAAGCCCAAGTGACTCCTATCACAGACTCTGTCCCTGTTTGAAACTAGAAAAAAAGTACAAAATCTGAATTTTAGAAATTACTCGAGCCTAAAATCCTTGTGTTGAATGCCCAGACTCCAACTCTAGAAGCTGTAGGTTGAGCCCGCATTTAAACACGTAGTCTAGCATTTTTAATATAATCTCTAGTGTACTAACAAGAGGACAAATTCTGTCCTTGTGTCCATCTGGAGTCATTCCTGATTCTATTTTACTCAGAGCTCATGCAATTAATTCCATGTTATTTCCCAGCCTGGCTATGAAAGTAAAGGTGAAAGAAGAAGTGAAATACCACAACTGGGGCAATGACCTGAAACGTGCAAATACTTTGAAATTTTAGTCTTTGCTTCTGCTTCCTGAAATGTCCCAGGCATTTTTGATTTATGTTTTCATCCCTTTCAGAGTGTAGGCAGATCATCCTGAACTATACTGCCTTGCTTTGCAAATCCCACTTCACCAGTTAACACACCTAAATTAACTCAGAGATGCTCCTAAGCATCTGCGGATGTTTTCACAATACCATCCGTTTACAAAGGCTGCCAGCAAACTTCCTGTAAAATGAAACAAAACCAGAATTCCAGATAGGTGAGAACAAGCTCCCTAGAAAGTTCAGCCACCTTTGAAGTAAGGGACAATTCTCAAGCAGACAAGAAAAAGAAAAAATGGTGTCCAGGGAGCTGTGAATATTCCTGTGCTCGCAGGGCATTTGGCCTGGGAACTAGAAGCTCCTCAACTCTGCGCTCCATTCTGCTGCTGCCCAGCCAAGGTATTTGAACTTTGTGCTCCTGACTCCCTGCTCACAGGGATTTCCAACACGGATGACTCAGGAGGTTTTAGCACTTTAGTTACTGAAATTAAGTGCACTGAATTAAACTCAGGAAAAAAACCCATACGTGTGCCTTGTCACATAACTACATTTTTATGCACTGCTGCTTCCAGTAGTAAAACCCACAAATGCAAAAAATAAAAGAAAAAAAAGAAAGGTTAAAAGGTTGCTAGAGAAGAGCAATAGACAAGATCTACAGAAGCACACAAGGACAGAAGCCTCCACCAACTATTTCACCTTATTTTTGCATAAGCCAAATCAAGAAAAGTCAAGATTTGAAAAAAATATCAGTAACTTCTGTGGGCACATCCATTAAGGATTTATGTTTACAAAGCTGGGAGTCACCTAGCATAATGATAAACATAAGAATAAAGATATTAGCAGAAGTAATACATCATCATACAACATGCAGAAGTCAAATCCAAATAAGGAAAACAGGAGAGCACAAATCTTGATGTTGAATCTAAAATCACAGCAAAGCAAGCTACAGAGAACCTTGATAGGCATCACATTAAAATAATAAAATTAATAACAATTTTTTTCCCAAACACACTGGAAGCATAAAGCTTGTCAGGAAGTCCATGAGGGCACAAAATGAATACTTAGAGAATAATATTATTTCTGTACAGATGGAGCAGGTATGTACAGTATTGAGTCTTTTGAAAAGGGAACCAGACAAACAGAAATTCTCTCATATGGAATCAAACCAGCATTTCTTTGTGGAGTTGCTGGAAGAGGGGCCAGTAACATCCACAGCACAGCTGTCTGTCGCTTGAGCTTAGGGAGTAGCACGGGTGTTACCCTTTCTGGGCAGCTAAAAGACAAATTCATGACAGAACTGTCCCCACGGGGCTACAGGACAGAGCGATGTGGATACAGGCTCTGACTTGGGGTACATTCCTTCTAACGCATACCTATGCTTTACTTTACACAAACTTACTCCCAAACAAAGGTCTTCTGAATTTTCTTCTAAAAAAATCCTACATGTTCTAGAGCTCTTGTGAAGGAAATCAACATGCCAGAAACTTGTGGGAAATGGATCTCTGAAAGCGCATACTACTTAATCCAAGGTGTATCTAAAATAACACCAGAAAGGGAAAAATATTAAAAAAAAAACCAAACCCTCACCTACATTCTGTTCTCACCTACTTCACTATGAGCAGACAAAAAATAAAAAAACTATAAAAGGCCAAACACAGCTTGTTAGCTCTGTATTTGAGAGTGTAATTTCACCTAGCAGCCACTTTTCTCCCACTAAGGATGAACACTGTGAAACTCTCTCCACCCCGGTGTGTTAATTTCTCTGAAATAGTAAAAAAACACATCACAAACTAAGGACTTTCCATACCAGTTCAAACATCCTGAACTTTCTACATAAGAATCATGTTACTGGCTCACATTAAGGGACCAATATGAGTCTCCAGAAATTATTCCAGACTAAGACTTTTATTTTCTAATATATGTAAGATAAATATAGAGATAAGACTCACTCATTAGGAAGAGTAGATACAGGAGCAAGCTCATTGTTCCCAGCTTTGAGGTGAAGGAAGGAGGAGGACTGGAGATACCAGGTAGAAGCTGCTCTTGTCCTCTGATGGTTCTCCAGATCTGCATGTCTCATTGTGCTTGCTGAGACAAAGTGACTCTATTGTGGATTTCCTAGCTGAGGTTTCAAGGCGTACACTACTGACATTTTAATAAAACTGCAGACGCAAAGACCTACTAAACGGCAAACATACGTTACTGAAAGGTAAGTTTAACAGTCTCCACTGCTGTCCATCAGCATCTTTCGTATACTTTGAACAGGATCTGTCTGGAAAAGCCGCCAGGGTCTATATTTGTACTGTCCACCTTCTCCTTTGGTGCTTGGTGTGCGGACAGGCCATGTCACACCAAAATGTGCAGGCAGATTGACTTGAGTGAACTCCCAGCAGGGATTTAAGAGACATACCAGTTCTCTGATGCCCCTTGTAGTAATTTTTTAATGCAAGAGGTTCTCCCCCACCCTCTCTCTCACACACACAGAGCACTTGTTCCCCTTTTATTTTGTATGTTACTAGTAGGAGAAACATTGACATTTTATGGCATGATTCCCAGGGTACATTAAGGGATTCTGCACGTCTCCCCTCTACCAACAATTCTTTGGCTTCTGCGGATCTCTTCTCTCTCTGTACTGCTGACACTAGTCTGGGCCTGACCAGCACAGAATTATTCATAAATAGTTTATACTATCAGAGTACTGTGCAGCAAGTATTACATGGATGCAGAGTGTTTCGTGTTACAAGCACTAAATGAGCTGAAACAGCAGATGTTGAGCAATCTGAAGAGTTAACTCATAGGAAATCCTTTGGGAAGGGTTGGGGAGAGAAGAAAGCCATTCCAGAGATGCAGTTCTCTGCCCAAAAAGTGTACGTTTTCCAAGCGTTCTCAGAAAAGAGTGCAACAAACAGACGCTTTCTAGCTACATCCAACTCTCTTCCCCTAAGGACTCCCTGTGTTTAACAACATTTGACAAGCACCCTCAGAGTCCAAAAATGCTGTAGTACTCTGCATCTCATGAATCTGAACTGAAAGAGATTACATCAAAAGAGGAAGTGAAGAAAACACTCTCTGCACTCAGATTTTAGTAACAGTTCCGTGCCAGCCATGAGCAGCCACAGCCATGCCTTTCTGAAGCAGATGTGAGGTTGCAAAGTGGAACATTTCTTTTAAAATATCTTTTTTTTCCCCCCACTATTTTATTTTCCTTTTAGTCACAGAGCAACAATTGAAATTTCTTAAATACAGCAAAGAAGAACAAAACGAATAGCTAGCCACAGGAACAGCCCAGCTGAGAAATCTGCCAGCTGCACCGCTTCAGAAATAGCTCTCTGCAGCTTCTGTAGACTTACATAAAGCATCTGTTCTTTGTCTGAGCCCTTTTGCCTGTCACATTTCAAAGCTCCTTTTGCTAGCTACAGAGGCAACGGAAAGTATGCTCAGTTGCTAGTGGGATCACAAAGAGATGAAGAGAGAGGGAATCAACCGAGACACAGATACACCGTCCCATACTGGCTTCAGCTTCAAAGCACACTTTGAAAAAATAACAGGGGACAAAACCAACCATAAAATAAAATATGCAAAGCATGTGAGGAACAAGAAAGTCTTGCTTCCACCTATGACCCTGAGGAAAATGGCCTTATGGGGAACTGGGAACCATATAAACCAGACATGAAGTTTCTTTTAAGAAAATCACGGAGACAAGCGGCAACATAGATCACTGTGCAGTGGGAGGCACTTGGAGCCTAGCATAGAGGTCACAGGGTGCAATGACCAGGCAAAGCGTGCTTGAGTAGAGGAGGAGGAGGAGTTTGGAAGAAACAAGGTCTGTATGCATCTCCCAATCCTCCCAGGAACAGAGAAACTTTGACCAAATCACCCAGGGGAGGGTTTGAGCATCCACAACCCTGCATGGAAAGGAATAAGAGCTGCTGGTGTCCGTCCCCATGGCCCAGCTGGGCCTTCAGAGTCTCCGTGGCTCATACCTACAGAGTAGACAGAAGAGAGAAACTGCAGCTATTCCTCCACTGCCATTTGTGAAAGGTTTCTGTTTTCTCAGATGAGAGCACTGCGAAGGCTGCCCATTTGCGTAAGGACAGATTCACATGCAGGTGGGTTTAACTGTCACAAGAGGCAGAAGGGAGCAGGCAGGCCATCTGTTGATAATTTCTTGTGTAAATGACTGAAGTGTTTCCTGACCAAACATTATGATCTATCAAGAGTGGATCCCAAAGTTCTGTTGGTCCTTCAAAGCTATGAAGCAGCTTGTAAGTCCTTCCTCTTGCAAGGAGCTGCAGACAGCCCACAAAATAAACCCCAGAGAGCCTTCCCGTTTGTAAAGTGAGCAAAACAGGAAGCAGCTCAAATGGTGAAGCCAAAGAGGAGCCTTTTGCACTAAGGATACAGAAAACCGGGAGGTTCCTAACACTCATCTCACTGGTGCTGACTCATCTCCAGTCTATAGGAGGGATCCCACTGCAGAGAGGCCGCAGCTCCCCAAAAATCTCATTTTTTCCATAGCACAAAGGACTGTACAACAGTCTGGGCACTGCTAAATCTTCTGATGAACCTGCTGCATCTGCCTGTCCCTGTCTGCTGTCCGTCAGCTTGAGAGGGCTGGGACTGGTGGTCCCTGGCATGACAGTGAAGCATAAGGAATGCCAAGGTCCTGTTTCACAATGGACACTAGATGTTTCAGAATATTTTTTTGATGCAGATCAAAAGATAAATTAACACTGCAAGCTTAAGAAAGGGATTTAAAGAGAATGGAGGTTCAAGGAATGGCTGAAGAGGCAGGTTATCTTAAAAGCAAGCTTTCACAGCCCACAGTTATCAAAAAATACTACCAGTAAGCAAGATTTCTCTTTTGTTTATTAAGATTCCAGGCAGAGATGGGCAGATCAGATTCTGCATTTCTTGAGAATCTCCAAGTGTCCCTACCACAGCAAAGCATCAAGCACAGCAACAGATTACCACATGCCAGATGATCTTTTTGTGCAGTATGAGCACCTTGTCAAATCTTGGGAACACTTAGGACAAAACCATAGATGGAAAAGCAGCTGAAGGCTTCACAAAGCAAGAAAACAGCAGCAGCTGGAGAAAAGTTAGTTACAATTCAGAGACCCAGTGCAATGAAGCTGCAGAGGGAATTGCCCAGCGCAGAGGAAGAACTCTCTGAAGTGACGGGAAGTAAGTTTTAAAAGAAACGCTTTTGCTGCCAGTCACGTGCACGTAGTAAGCAACAGCATTAAGATGGCTCTCCAAAAGACAAACCTCCTAGCTTCACTTGCTCAGAGCAGAAATGAGAGACAGGAGATCTTGAGTTGCACAGTTTATCTTCCTGAAGGAAAGGTGCTGCCAACATTTGCAGTCTGCAGCTGTTTCAGGGTTATCACTGGCCCTCCCCTCTATGAATGCATCTGATGCAACATCAGCTGTTACATTTTCAGATGTGGCTGCATGAACTGACGTGAAGTCATGAAAAACAAGAGTTTACTCGCATGGCAGTGAGGTCAGCACAGTGCTAGATGAAATGTAATCAGGAATCGATAAGGTCCACACTGATCACATCTCTTCCTTTTTGAGAGAGGCTGAAGCTCTGAAAATACATCCAAGGATGAACATTTTCTATTAAGTAAACCTGCTATATTGATAGTTTATAGAAATACTACATGTTATTTTTAAATTTAGGCTGAAAGTGACACAGCTCATTTTTATCTCTTTTCCACAGAGTTTAAAGTATGCTGCCCATCCTGCCTGAGGCAGTGCACACATCGCAAAAAGCCATGAGGTCCTTGTAACCATTTACAGCAGACAGGATACCCACTGACAGGAAACGTTAACCACACGATGCATTTTGGCCCCTCTGTCTCTCAGAAGCCACGTACAGAATTCTGCTGCTGTTCTCTACAAATACAAAGCAACCTGTGAAAGACAGATGTTTCAGAAATTCACGAAGTTACAGGTCCAGGAAATCCACATCACTTTTCTGCTCTTAAGCAAACATGCATGCCTTGCAAACAATTTCATTATAGTACTAGAAAATGGGAATTCTGATGTGGGCTAAACACTGAGCACTGCAGGTACTGACACAAAAACTCAGCATGGCTCTTGATGACCGAAGACTCAGTATTTGTCTGCTCATGTCTCACACCAGCAGCGTTTTGCACAGAAGCCAACTGCATCCTTCGCAACTTTTAATGACTCTACAACACTCTTTATTCCAAAGCACTTCAGTGCAGTCTCTTGTGACAAAAGAATAGCAGTAGACCCATTCTTAGGTAGGTCACTCCATCCTTTGCTCTCTGTGGCAAACAGCACTATTTCTGTACAGCTCAGAAAGCACCCCCTTCCCAAAGACCACTCCCCATGCCCCTGGGATCTTGGGCTCACTCTTGTACCTTTAGACATGGTAATAAGAAAGTGTCAGGTAAAGAAAGTTGAATAAGAATAGTTTCTTCAGAGGAAATTAATGATTAAAGTGCAGGAAAATATTTAAAGCCACAGGCTGAACCACAGTCTTCGATGAAATGCACTTTAATACTGATAATGCCTTCAATTCTTCCAGTCGCTATAGGAAGAACTCCTCCTTTGAAGATGGAAGCAAGGTTGCAATCTAGAAAATCTGCTAAGGATTTCTGGTTTGTCCCTCTAGAGGCATCATCTCAGTTGCTGATAGCTGGGGCTGCAGTAGTGACTGCTCCTCTGAAACAGCTGATCTCAGTTGTTTCTGTGGCTTTCGTTTCCATGATCTTGTCTCTACAGCAGGAGACAAAAACAGCAGCCCTTTGTCAGCAGGAAGCTGACAAAGGGATCAAGTTTTTAGAAGAGCGCAGGTTTAGGGAAAACCCAACATACACCAGAGAGTATTTTAAGTGTTACAACCTCCCCATTCCTAGAAAGCCGGCATTTAGGAAGAACCTATGCTGGAAGAGCAGGAGGCCGTGTTTAAATCTGGAGGATCTTCTGCCCAAGCTCTGCTAGGCTGAACAAAAATGTTTCTAGAGAAAGTAACAGCTCTCCATTTTCCACACAGAGTGGCTTCCCAGGTGTAACAAATGAAGCAAACACAATTATCTAAGGCAGAATTTGACAAAGTTGCCAGTTTTAATGCCCTGATTTGTGCTCTAAAAGCCCTGTGATTTTGACACTTGTGGTATGAGTAGGCCTAATTTTAGCTTTCCTACTAAAAGCACCGTGCATTTGGGCTACTCAAAGCAAAGAACCTTGCTTTTTTCAGCAGTGTTTCTTGCCCATTTCTACCAGAGGTAAGTCAGAATGGCATCTCCTTCATTCTCATTACTTCTTCCCAAACTCTGACCAGGTCCATACCTACTCTCATTCTTTATTTTCTCAGCTCACAGGCTATGCTGCTACTGTTGAGGGATACTGTGTGGAAGCAATCTCATGAGCAAGCTAGCCTGCCTAAAATTGATGTTACTAAAGACATAACAACATGCCAAGAGTAGTTGCTGAGCAGGAAGCTAAAAGAACACTGAAGATCTTTCTTCATGATTTAATTTACCTTCTGGATTTATTTCTGAGTCACAGGTGTTTCCAGGGTCTTCCTTAAGAACTCCCACATCTTTTGCCCAGTTCGTCCATTTAATTTCCTCTACTCTGGAGACACAAAATGCAACACACCCTTATGCACAAAGCACAGCAGTTCAGCCCGTATCTCATTGTCCCGCAGCATCCCAACCCAGCTCATCCTGCCAACACAATCTTAACGGTTTGGGTGTAGCAACAACACCCTACACAGCTTTTTTTTTTTTTTTTTTGAGTAAAGATCTTCTGTAGTCTAAGCTCTAAGTCTTCTTCTGTATTCTAAGTCTATTTTGTGTGCTGGTCTATGCTGTTTGTTTTAAAGTACTCCAGTTCCTCCCAGACAACATTCTCAATCCAAAGGAGGCTCCTGGGATCCACTTTCCATACATGCTCCATAACACCCCGGAGTTACAGAAGTGCTGCCTGCAGTTTGGTTCGCTTGGTGGAGAAAGGTTCATCTGCTCTCCCAGCCCCTATATGCGAGGAAGAGTGCTGCCCCCTCCTGTCCCACTGAAGTTGCATGTTCCTGAGCAAAGCGGCCACCAGCCTGCAGCCCTCCCACCACAGCCTGCTCCGGGTACAGCTGTATTCTCAGTAAAGAAAGAATCATCGCAGACACCCTGCCAACATAACCACTTGCAGAGATGTGGGTTAAACAGGACATCTTTTAGTGGCAGCATGTCTTAGTGACAATGGCGTGGGCACAACTAGTTCTCAAACTTCCAGCACTGCAGTCATCAACCAATTTGTGTGTACCAGGAACACACGGGTAAGTCGCCCTGTTGAGTCAGTGCTGAAATCCCCTGTGGTGGTTCAGGGTTACGAACTTCTGAATCATGGGAACCCCTTGCCATCTAGTTGAAGATGTCCCTGCTCCTTGCAGGGGGTTGGACTAGATGACCTTTGAAGGTCCCTTCCAACCCTAACCATTCTATGATTCTATGATTACTAGGCTGGAGTGTAAGGGGTAATGGTACATCTGTCTTACCTGAAACACCATCTTTCGTCTTTCTTATTGAGGTCCACTGACATGAAGCAGCCAGATCTCCTCTTCCCACCTTGGCGCCACAGCCAGGCCTTCTCTATTTCTAGAATAGCAATAGCCCTCTGAAAGAAGAATTCCGTGTCAGAGAGAAAACAGCATGGAGAGCACAGCCCCCCCCTTTGATTAAATCTTCCCCGATCAGCAACTACTTTGACTTAGAAAATCACTTTGGAACAGGAGTTTAAACAGCATCAGTCTGTTACTCTCTGAAGTTACTTAGGCATAGATCTGGACTGGCTGGCAGCATGCAGAAAGCATGAGTTTTAAATAAACCTAAAAATTATGCTAGCATTTATCCCTAGAGTGGCAAATTTATATAGATCAGTATTTTACAGTTAAGGCATAGGAGAAAGACATGCACCGTCACATCTGATGTTATGAGACTCAAGTATAAGTTTGGGCCATGACGTAACTGCTGAGCAGCACCATGTCTCACCTGCAGCTTCCAGACACTTTCGCTATAACCAGAAATATCCGTGACAGTCTCGCTCATGAGCGCGATCAGCATGTTGAGCAAAAGAATGTAAGTGAGGATCACAAAGAGAAGCAGCAGGAGCATGACGAAGTATCTGAATCTGGCATGTTCCTGGAACTCCAGGTCGCCCATCCCAATGGTGATCTTGAAGAGCTCCAGCGAGACGCTAAGCAGCCCGCCGTACATAGCATGGCTCCCTGCACTCTCCATCTGAGCAAGAGACTTGTTCTGAGAGACCAAAGGAGCATCCCCCATCAGCGTCACCAGAGCTATAAGAAAAACAGAATTTGAATCCTCCTCATAAAAATTTACTTCTTGCAGCCCAGTCTATAACATAACGCTGAGTAAGTCCTTACCTGCAGCAAAGCCAAAGAGGAAGATCATATAAACCAAGAGGAAACGCAGAAGATCTCTCAGGATAGTCTGAAACACAAATCAGGAGGAAGGGCCATTCTTTGTCTCACAGGAAAATGCTTTTATCCAGTTTAAGAAACTACTAATACATGTTCAATTACTTCCTCAGGTAAGTAACATCACTGGTAGCTTAATCTGAGAGTACTGCATGAACTTCTTTGTTGTTATGTTTGTATGAATAGGTTCTTTGAAACAAATAAATATCATATCAGTATGGCTGTTTCCAAATTGTTTCAACACACATCTCTTTCTTTTCTATCTCCATTGGTTTTCATACAAGTGGTGATCAGAATTCTTCCCTGGCACCTCACTTCACCAGCTTTGTCCTGCCTTTCTTGCCCCAGACTCCTTTATGGACCTAGAAACACTTCTCAGCCCAAGCACAACAGTTCCAGGGAACTTGCACTGGTTTTGACTGCTAGTTTTGAGTAGTTTTACACCAAACAATTGCAAATACCAAGCAAGTGTCAGCAACTCTCACTTGCTACAGTTAAATATGGCAAACTAGTGGTTTGCCACAACTGTACTTCCTTAAAGACACTTATCTCCTCCTGCAATTTCTTTACTTCCATAGCCAGTACATAATTTCAATTTCTGGTTTTCATACGAAGTTTTTTCTGAGTACTGACCTTCTGTATCATGACGCTGTAGATCCCAGTGCGTTGAAAGCCCCGGGTGTAGTACAGCATGTTCACCCATCCCAAAAGCAGGGAGAACACCATCACCGCCACATAGTTTTCTGAACTTGCGCCATACAGGACTGCTGACAGCAGCAATGAGAAAGCCTGGATGAAGCTGGGAAGAAGTAGAATGAGTGACAGTGACTTACCTCAACAAAAAGACCCATTTGCAGTCCTGTTCTGTTTTGCAAGGAAAAGCAAACACATTTTACGAGGCTACACAGAGCATGTAAAGTGGCTGTTAATCACGTAGTTTATATAAGCAAATCCTGTTATAACCAGACCCACAAATTGTTGCAGTTTTGTTATGAACTGGTTAATCTCACAGCATGGAAACTCTCAGCTGCTTGATGTTACTCAC
This sequence comes from Ardeotis arabs, assembly GCA_011801015.1. Lineage (NCBI taxonomy): Eukaryota > Metazoa > Chordata > Aves > Otidiformes > Otididae > Ardeotis > Ardeotis arabs. The sequence goes on from JAAGAY010001442.1 coordinate 61,237, forward strand.
ATAACTGATACAAAATGGAAAAGAATTTTAACACAAACATATGCACACATACATGCACACACATGCATCTATACACATTTCTCCTCAGAAAGCTGAGAAGTTGTTTTCCTTTCAAGCAAATCTGAGCCACAGTGACAGTAGGATTGAGCTCTTTTTCTAACAAGTATATGTTCTTAACTGTGGAATAAATGAGGGTCTGACCTTCACTGTGTTCTACAAATCCAAGGACAGACCCTACCCAGCGAATTACGTTACAACAAAGGGTTATGACAAAATGCAGCAGGTAAGAGAAGCAAGCAGGGAAGGGATGGAAAGAGGAGACAGTGGTAGAGAATCAGTCTTTCCTGCTCATCATCTCTATAGGAATGTTAGGGCAACTTAGCTGCACACAGCAGAGAACTAATTTACTCGTGCTTTCATTGTGCAAAAAACCTCAAGAGACATACATCAAGATCTCAATGCAGCTGTCAGAACACATAGTCTTCAGGGACTGGCGTCTCCTCCGCAAGTACAGACTCTAATAGAGAAAAATCAATGATAGCCATTCATCAAAACAGCAGGGCATGCTAGAGAGTGATTTCTGCCCAGCATAGCCTATCACTCAGGGGAAAGGTTTGCTCCATAAGCTCCTCTTTGTGCTTTCATTTTCAAGATCCTAAATTCCAGCTAGTCATCCTTCCAAGATGAAAAAAAGGGCCTTATTTATAAAGAGCAAGGACAAACAAGGGCTGAATCATGGCTCAGCCCTATGTCTTTATTAATAGACTGCAGTAAATGCCAAGGATGCACTTTAGAGTCATGAATTACAGAAGTCTCAGAATTCTTTACTGTTGTGAGCCTACTCTTCCTCTTGCCGAGCAACCTGGCTTGTGCCACCCCTACACTGCTAGATTGCACTGACACTGTAAGTGTCTCGGAGCAGGATTCCCTCCTGCCATCCGCTCATGCACATCCTGATGTCAGGAGAACAGAATTTGTTGCCTCTGTGTCAGCGATGGTTTCCCTTTTTTTCTTTCTTACAATGAAACTGGACAAGAGGTCCCCATACCTGAGCAAAGATCAGATAAACGCCTCCTAGCAAGATAATGATCAGTCCAGAGACCCACAGGAAGCCTCCAGCTGTGAACTCCACCGGAAATGAAGGCTGCAAAATGAAAACAAAACAAAACAAAAAAAAAACCAAAACACTGAAGACAAGCAGAGGTAGTGATGGTAACTACCCTGTGCCTTTTAAAACTCAGTTCCACCCATTCAAGTCTTTCCAGATACAAAGAAGATTGGGCCTACCTTTACCCGTAAGGGCTGATAGTATGCAATGGCTGTAAAGATGATCATAAATGACAAGTATGAGACAAAACTGAAGTAGAACCTCTTGGAAGCAAATGTTTCCCATTTTTGCTGAAGCAGTTTGTTCAGTGGTTCCAAAACCACCATCTTGTACCGATTCTATGAAAAAAAAAAATAATGTAACCATGTGTCAACAGGAATGCAAATTCACCAGAGGATTGTCTTTTTCAGGGTTGGAGTGCAGTGGTTCTAATTAGGGTATCCCTAATTAGTTTATTCAGTCAGGCTTTTCAGTGTGAAAGAAATCAACTATCCCGTAAGAAGTTACTTCTGCTTGGCTTCATCAAGGTATTTGGACAGACTCAAGCTTATGACAACCAACGGATCAAAAATTTCTCTCATAGTATAGACTACCAGAGGCATAACAACCAGACCATAAATAATAAAATATGCAAATACTTCCATCATGCGTTTCTTTCCCAGAAAAATGATAATGTGAAACACCACTTTAACTCAAAATGATCTGCATAATTACACAGCAACGCTATACAAAGGCAGAAAAAAATGCTGCTGTCTTACTTTGAGTAAAAGCACTCACCGGTGTGTCACTGCTGTATGCCAGAATCTCCAGCACAGAGTTTTCCTCAAAGCTGTCTATAGAGGACAAGTCATAGAGAGACATATGGATAGGTCCATAAGTCCATTCAGTGAACTTGCGTGACAGGTGCCTGTACACTGGGTCTTTGATCTCTCTTTGGATGATGTGCCTGAAGATCTGAGGAGAAATCAGATTCATACCAGAAAAACGTGGATGTAATGAAAGTGCAGAATGACACAAGCATAACCGTATCACCTCCAAATACAGGATACCTGGCTTCCTGCACTGTACACTTTCATATTCCCAAACACCAGGCTATCTAATGGCACCTTGTATCAGCTCTTCCAGGAGTAGAACCCATTTCAATCCAGACCAGCTGTCTTGGCTGGGACAGAGAGCAGCAGCAGCCAGCTGAGACTCCGTAGGACACTACTGGAGTGGCCTGGAGGAGGCCTCCTTTGGTGTCTCCTGTGGCACTGCCACTGTCAGCAGCATTACTACAGGTCGGGTGCAAACTGCTTCTACATCAAACTCCACTGCTATGCTGAGGATGTATGCTACAGTTTTCCTTGTTTCTCACCAACCCCAGGAATTCCCTCTAGTTGTCTTTACCTCCACTTTGCCTGTCTTGGCAGCAAGCTGCAGGGGATTTAATCCATCATAATTCACTATCTCCTCCAGTTTCCACGTTGGGTCAACCTTCACACCTGCCTTCAAGATCTCAACATATGTTGTGCTCACGAACTTGGTGTTCTCCTCAGTGTCATCCGCAATCATCACCAGGGCATGGAGGACAGTGTTGCCCTGTGTATCCTGCTCCTGGAGCCTGGCTTTCTGGTGGGGATTGTTTAGAAGATATTCCACCACCTCAAGCTGGTTGGTACAAGCAGCCAAGGAGAGGGGAAGTTCACCTGAAGAAATTAGGACAATATTTGGAGGGGAAGCAGAAAGGGGTGAAAAAAAATGTAAAGGAATAAAAAAAAAAAAAAAGCAATTCTAGGGAAGGGTATTTAGCCTAAAGTTTTACCACTGAACGCAGAACAAGTTCTTTCTCACTGTCTCTAGACTCAGAAAGGGTTTTGCAGTGAACAATTACTCCTTATTTCTGTGGGCAGCTGAAACACTTTCCCAGACCCCTATTTTGGCTAAATTAACCAGGTGTTTGTCTCTGTCTGAAGCTCCTCAGATGGGATTAAATACATAAAACCAAAGATGATTGCAAACACTCATTGGACATCTCAGTCTGAACGGATCCTGCTATTCAAATAAGTCATGGACTTGATTAAAGGACAGTGGAGATGGCAACCCACACACAGAGGGGCAAACCCAAATAGAATTAGCAGCATCACATACAGTAAGACAATAAAAAATGCAAAGGAACATGCTCCACACTGACTCACCAAAATAAAAGTAAACTCCTTCTTTCTTCTTCCTGAAGAATTCACCATGGGCTCTGGCATGGACATCAGCTCCGTTCTCTACTAGAAGTTTCACTAAATCTAGGCTCCGTTTCTCTATGGCAATATGGAGTGCTGTCTGGCCTAAGAAAACAGGCAAAACTCGGTGCCACTATCAGAGGGAACAGGCAAAGGACTCTTCAGCAAAGTGCTGTTTCAACAGTCGCTGTATGTTCTGCAGTCTCAGTGCTGGGCAGGTGATGGGTGGCAATTGATGCCTTTGAACAACGTTTGTTGGAAAAGCATATTGCAAACACGGAGTCAGAAGCCCCAGGACTAGCAGAAATTCAACACAAGACCAGGCAATTACCCCTGCCTGGCACTACGATCCCAAGCAGCTATGAGAGGATAGGGAGAACCATATACACACACGACTGTGCTCCAAGTCTGCTATTACAAGGATAACCCAACCAGCAGAACTCATTCTTTAACAGCAACATACTATTTACTTTTTCACTTTTAGAAATGCTTTTTAAGCTTTCCAAAGCAAATCCTCTCATATTCCTCAGTTATTAAACAGCTATCATTTCTGTTTTATAGACTGAGAACAAAGTTGCAGAAGGGAAGTGTGTAATTCGGGGCTAAAGAGGACGCAGACTAGAATCAGAAATCAGAACTAAAAGTTAAGTAGGCTGTTACTGGAACTGTACCAGAACTCTGGAACTGCAGTGCTGCATAAGCTCCAGTTCCCCTCTTTTTCCTTGTATCCTTACATTTACCTTGTCTAATGGGGAGGCTGCTTTGACACAGCACCAGAACAGAAACCTTACCTCTGTAGTAGCAATCAGAGCATGCCACATTGACAAGCGGCCTGGGATTCTGTGTCTTTTGGTCTATTTCCAGCAAAAGTGGGATTGTGTCATTCATTCCATTTTTTAAGTTCAACAAGGCTTTCATTAAGCAGGTCTTCCCAGTCTCTGCATCTAGTAGAAAAAGGGTACTGAATGGGTTGTGCATGTACTTTGCACACATCTGTATTACCCAGTTCAGCGTGCCCAGAACTTAACTGTCACTGTAGGACCAAATACAATAATAATTTTAAATACCTTTCTCAGTATTTTCAGTCTGCAGTAGAGGCAAAAGCCTTGGGATACATATAATTAATGGCTTTCTCCATCCTCAGGTGGACATCAGGAAAATAAAAGAATAGACAGAGGGCTGGAGAAAGCCAAAAACCAGAAGCAAGTTCCCCTGCTTCTCTCCTGCATTAACAAGCTAACCCGGTTTATGGAGTATTGAATGGGAATCTACCTGTGTATTCAGAATTGGTGAGAAATTTGGAGGTCCTCCTTAAGTACTCAAGTAAACCATCCAGTGCCTCGGGGCTGCCCCTTGAGACTGCACTGAAGAGCCTGTCTCTGTCAAAGCGATGGGGGTCCTTTTGGCTACAGAAGAAATGCAAAGTGTTAAGAAGTTCTGGAGAGCAAAAGACAGTGCAATAAATTCTAGTGGGACGGTGTAAGAAAGGAGGGAGGCAGAAAAGTTTGTCAGAAAACCCAAGTATTTTATTTTTAAGTCAAGGGAAAAATAGAGACAGTTATTTCCCACAATTCCCTTAAGTGGCTGCTCTTTCCATCAGCTGGAGCTTTTCCCAGATCCAGTCCGATGTGCAACCCTGGAACGCATCCAGAACACAAAGAAAGAGAAGCCCAAGATAGCTGCAGGACCAGAGTCAGTCCCATCACATGGTGTGAAGCACCCTGTGAGCTAGTTTACATCCCTCCCTGGCAAGAACAGTTCAGTCATACAGGGCTCCATGCTAAGCTGCACTGACACACAACTTGGCTTATTTGGTGCTAGTTCAGGTATACTCAAAACACACCACAACACGCCCCACACACATACCTTCCAAGTGCAGAAGGAAAGGGCTAATATGTCCCCTTTCTGCCTTTAATTACCTGATTTCTGTAATATTCCTGTATTGTCACTTTTAGTTTAGATTTAGTAAAGTCTATAGCCTCCTATCAGCAGGGCAGATCAACAGGGACTCTACTCTTGTCAAATAGCCAAGTTACTCACTTGCTGACGAGTCCTGGTCGATAGTTCAGATTAATCTTGACTTTAGGAGGAAAGTCACTGCTCTCCTTCTGATAAGGTGTCTCCAAGGGCCGTGGCTCTCCTTTCTTTCCATGTCCTGATCTTTCCTCCTTTTTACTAGCTGCAAGTTTGTCTTCCTGGATACTGTCATCTGTTTCTAGCAATCCCATCAACCTGTTCCTTTGACTTGGGCCCGGCTGCCCATTTGTGAAGTTATCCATTTCTAGGAGAGATGGTCTTGCAGATCACCAGAGACGTTCCTCGCTGGGAGACTAAACCTGCAAGGGAGAGGGAGAATTAACACAATTTGTTTACAAACCTAGAACATGTGTGGTGCAGCACAGACACAGAGGAAAGCACGTTTCCAAGTCCAGCGTTCCTTACAGTTGACTATGGGTCCCTTGAGAGAGAGAGATGCACAGTGGGACTATTTGAATAAAGGATCAAGGCCTTACATAGGGTACCACTGGTGAAGAAAAGTTCAAAAGTAGGTCATGAAATACAGGCAACTTGTCTGCAGAGCATACGAACCCCCTTTGTGAGATGACCTCACCTGTTGGCAGCAGCACAGGCTTCTTACGTAAAAGGCAAAGAAAGTGGATCTTTAGGAGACTACGATCGTTGTTCTTGTCTCAGTGCAGCCAACACAGGCTAGTCACCAAGTGGCCAAAAAGATAAGATTAACTGCAGGCCTTCTTTGGAACAGAGTGATAAGTTTGTTCATGTTCTCTGTTGGTAAGCATTACACTATTTCTACAGGGGAAACATGCACAAATTATGTTCTTCTCATGCGTTCTTTGCATTTCATCCTGGGACAAAATGAGTGTGATCTCAATGTTTGGAGATGCTGGCTATCCATGCAAGCACAGGCTTTGAGCTTCCAGCTCCACAGCACAGGCAAACACACACCTCAGATGCCACTGTGGACACTCAGAGCCTGAACACAGCACAACTCCTGGGAGAAAATGTGGATCCAGACCTGCTGTACAGAGAGCAGCAGCATTCAGAGCACCCAGACAGCCCACTTTTCTCATCTAATACATCCTGTACTCCTTTTTCACTCTTTTGGGTTATCTCTTCATATATATCTGGACACATCTCAGATTCACACCCAATGCAATCTATCTGTACTCAGCATATGACTGCAGATTCATGCACAGTTTGTGAGGCAGCAAGGAAACATCCATAATTACCAACCTGAGGCAGAGCTTTTTTAAATAACTCCGTTTTATTCACATGTACTTCCTCCAAATGGTTAACAGGTTTTCTCTGAAGAGACATTTCCCTTGCTGGGACTACAGCCAGACTCCATAGCCTGTACCAGCAAAGAGGTAAATCGACACAGCATAAGCATTCTGTCTTAGATTAGGATGTGGAGAAACATAGTTCTAGGCAGAAAATAGTCACTAAACATCTTTATGCAGCTCACAGCAAGAAAACCAAGGGGTGATTTCAAGACGAACCATTATGATAATTCAGCCACTCAGTTCAGTCTGCATTCTAATGACAAACACTCCTCTGCACACACAGGCATACACCCTACAATACCATCTCAGACTTATTTCCTCCCCCAAAACACTTACTGGTACATTTGCTGATCCTTTAGAGGGCTATTTGCACTTCCATAACAGTTGGCTTGTGCTTTTCTGTCTTCCTTTCCCCAAAATCATTTTTCAGCTGCAGTTTCCATCTCTCCAGTGCTTGAGAGTTATTTATTGCCAGACTTGTACAGACAGACTCTCTGGTTTAAAAGCAAGAGCAAAATGATCCTAAAAAAAAAAAAAAAAAAAAGGACCCTATAATATATACATTCACTTTGTGCGTCCCTAGGAAATACAGAAAGCACACTCTGTTTGCCAGCGCAACTTTCACTTCTCTGCTAAGAGCTGAGTTGTTTCTTTCTGCGACTTTACCAAGCCATTTTGAGTAGCGCAGCACAAAAAAAGCCCTGCTGTCAAAAGAGGAAGAGCACAGCACTTACCCCAAGTTGCTGCAAGCTCCACCCAAAAACTGATCCGACAAGAAGTCCCAACGGATCCTTCAGAGGGAAAATAATCTCTCAGTGGAAACCAAGTCAAATACCAACACGCATTAATAAACATGAAAGTAGACCCCAAATTATTTACATCCATGGGTTAAAGTCCTCCTCTTCTGCAGAGAGGACCACGCTCACATTAGCACTCTATTAATGGCACAGTGTTGAACTCCTGGTTGGTGGTGGTCCATGAGAGAATCCAAGCTGCCTGTGAGAAAGAACAACCACAGATTACTGTTATTTACTCAACTGTATAGCTTTCAGCAATGTGAAGGGCTTGCACAGGAAATGACTAGATAGATTTCTCAGTAAAAGAGAGAGCCAATGAGTGCAGTGCTCTTATATGGGAAAGCTGGCTGGCTATTACAAATTCATAATGCTTAACCCCTGCCTGCACATACAGAGACAACACCTCCTGGCTTTCAACAACAGCCTGCCCAGCGCTCATGGGAGGCAGCTCATTTGACCCTGACAGTGCTAAAGCCTGTGGTTTAGTTGTGAGGTGTGTCACAAGGCTCCCTCAGTTAGCCCCAGGACAAGCAAGTATGCACCAAAACATCTGAGGTCAAATGTTTCTGTGGGAAGCCAGTTCTCCTCACACATCTTCACACCCCCCAGCTGTGAGGCAGAGCAAACTGTATGAGACTAACTAGCCAGAATGTTACCCTGCAAAGTACAGTGTCAGCTGCTCATCACAAGCACAGGAGACTGCACAAAGCAGCCTCAGTTCCGAAACATTTAGGCTACTGGTTACTTAATTTGCCACTAGTGACCATTTCTTAATGGGTTGGTTCTCCAAAGGAGTGCAAGTCTCGGAGAGGCTACTTGTGGGAGCAGGGCTGGCCATCCCTACAACCGACTGTCGTTGAGACACTAACAGTGCTTTACTTACCCCTCACAAAACAGTACCCCTGGCAGGCAGAGGACATCAGCCCACACCAGCTGTCTTAGTTTAGTTAAACTTTGGTCCAAAAACATTGAGAAGGGTGTCACATTGTGACACTGAACACAGGCTGTGGCTTTCTTCTTCCAAACCTACCACGAGCCAAAGGAGAGCCTAAAGCAATCCCCAACTGACAGGACTGCAGGATGAAGTGAGGCTTCCTGGAATGTGGCCGTCACACACAGAAACATTCCCAGATGGCTCCTGCTTTGAGTCAGACGCAGGCTGTGAGACAACCTTCCTATAAATACACCCATTAAATTGCAGGGTGCCTTTTCCTCTTTCACGGTTTAGCATGAGATCACAAGCTTATTTCTCAGATTCCTGTGTTTCAAAATTAAGCAGATCCAGGAACAGCGCAAAGCTACTTATTCTTTCCAGGCTTAATGATTTATTAGGACCCACAGAACAGCCTATAAAGAACAAACAGATACATGCAAGACCAGATCTCACCTCTCCTAACCCTTGTTTGAGACTTGCACCGATTTGCTTCACTTTGCTTTTGTTGTGTTACACTTATTTACTGTGATACCAACAGATACAGATTCAGGCCTGGGAGTTTAGCTCAGACTTACAGGTTTAAGTCCTCCTGGGCTATTCCCTCAGCTTTCATAGGAGTCAGCCCACCATTCCAGCTGAGGAATGAAATCAGCCCACCAAAGAGCATCATAAGAGTTCTTGCTGCACATCTGGTTTTAATAGCTTACACAGAGGAAGGAGAATGCGCAGCTTGCTGGGAAAGGAATCGCTGCCAGCTGAGAGGTCACCACAGCAAAACAGAAACATGGAGCTGCCGGGGGAACACGAACTTTGGTATGCACACACACATGCGCACACGCTTTCGCAGAGATTACACTGGGGTAGACGCTTGCACTTCCATTTCAGAGAAGGGAGAAGCAAGGCAGAAAAAAAAAATACAAGATCTCTCCAAATGTGCACTTGCCAGTGACAGCGCTCCGAGGTCAGGAATGGGATTACGTCACTGCCGTGCACTAGCCAGCTGGGCTGGTTATGATGCTTAACAAGCATCGTGCCACCAAAATTTAAAATCCCAATTGCTGTTAGGACTTAGGAAAAAGCCATCCAAAGCAGAATGCAGGGAGAATAAATGAAGCAATTTAATTACAGCTATGTGCCAGCCTGAATTTTCAAAAGCAACATGTGATCCTCTTGCCTTTGGAGGCTTTTATTTGGGGGAACAAGGAGGAAAGTTGCAATTGCTCAGTACTGATTTTGCTGATGAAAATTAGTCTGATGGCGCTAAGTTTCTCCTGACGGGAGAAACACACTGTGGAAACCTTAAATCTCTGAACAGAGAAGTCACACTCTTAACTACTAAGTGAAATCAATAATTTTAATAATATAAAATATTTTCATTACTATAATTATAATTCTAGACTATAGACGAAGCAGCACAGTAATTCATGGCAGGAAAAGCAATGATGGGAACTCGCTTAAACAGAAGGCAAAAGGACACATGAGGAAGATGGCTTTCCAAAAAGATGGAAACAAGCACATTTCCCAAAATACGTATTCTGTGTTCGCCTAAGCGCACATTTTAACCAAATACTGAAAAATTTAATACTCTTATGATTAACGTAATGTTTTCTGTATGCTGTAAATAGAAGATCAAAGTTACTTACACGAGACTGTAATTTAATTACAGCATTCATCTGTAGCCACTCTAAGGGGCAGCAGCTCAAAATCGTCTTCACAGGAGGAGAGAAGGCTGCAATAACAGCACGCACAGGTGGACCACAAACATTTTCTCCAGAACAACAGGTAGGCTTCATTCAAACCTCAGGAAAGCTAAAAGAGAAAACCGATTCTTTTAAAGGTTTACTTTCACACTTGGAAAAATATCAAGTATTTTTGCAAGGCCAGACTTTTTTTTTTTATGCAACTGTTACATAAAACCTACACTGAAGGGATGAATTTTAGCAGCTTCATTGGTTACAGTTACACAGATGTAAATCTATACCTCCAGAGACACCAGCCATCGCCCAATCTAAAATCCAAATATTCTTAAATATAATTCCTTGTCATAACTTGTCTGATAGCCCTGGGGACTCAATTAATTTACAGGACAGTATTTCTGTAACTACTAGTCTCACATCATAATATTTTACAGCTCCTATCTATACACATCTCGGGCCTCTGAAGGAACCATCCACTGCTCTTATTCCTTAAATGGAAGTATCCTTCCACTCGATGTGTCCTTTTCTGTAGGATTACAGCCTGAAGGAACGCTCCCCTGCTAATCAAATAGCAACAAAACACGAAATACACCGGCAATGCCACAAAATAACACTTTTGTGGAGAAACAGTGACATCCAGCGGCTACTAAGTAAACCTGAATTCCTGCTGCTTATGAGAACAGCCTCAGCAGGAAATTCTTCAAAAGTAGCAAAAAAGAGCTGCAACCATACACTTGTGAGAATTAGTCGTTCACTTACTTTTCCTATCAAAATAGTTAACAGAAACTTGCCTAATTTAAAAACTCAAGTTCCAAATAAAGCTGGTTTTGATGATGCAGTGATATAGAAAATCTTGCAGCCGAGGATCTTTGAACGCAGCTGCTACACAATGCCTTTGGACCTGCAGACAGGACTGCAAAAATACTAAGGTATTCCCAGTGTGTCTGCCTTGATCCTCACTTTCCCCATGATTGTGTTTTGTGGCAGCTGCTACAACAGCAAAACACTAAGCGTATCTAAAACTCAGTATAACAGGGTTACCTCATTTCTGTTCTTAAACCAGATAGAAGTATTCTTTAAAAGCAGAGAAGACAAAACCCCTGAAATCTTGGATTATGTTTTTTTAAGAGAGAATAAACTAGAAATTAACTAAAGCTGTAAGAATAAGGAAATACAAAGGCCAGTCACAAAGCGTAGCTTGCAGCAGGATTAAAAGATGTTATCAGAATCTGTTGTGAATACGGGAGCATCAGTATTATTCTGTTTTAATAGCTATACAGATTCTGGCTAAAGCCTATTAAATTATTATTTTAGTTATGAATAGCTGGCTCTAGGCAGATTGAATTGAGCTGTCACCACATTGTAAGAAAAACAAATGTATCTCAACATCAGTCATTCGTATCGCCTGATACCTCTTACTCTGTCTTTTGTCATAAAATCATGTAAATAATGCCTGTTATGCAAATTCCTATTTACATTTCCTCTTAATTAATATACATTTCCCTGATTCACATAGTTTAAGATAAATCGCAAAGATTTTTCTTTATTAATGAAGAAATCCTTTGCAGTCCTGTACTCCAGCCAGTGACTGCTGTCGCTCCGTTAGCTGGGGGATCAGAAGCCTCATTAACAGCTCCTACAAACCAAGAGAAGCAGAAGCCCAGCACGAGTGCCTCCGTGCCCTCGCCGTGAGGCACCCGGGAGTCCAGCTCCGCACTTCATCCCAGGTGATGCTGCAACATGACAGCATCTAGGGATTTCGCTCCTTGTACTCTGGCTTTAAGGATGTGCTGTTCTGTGCCGTTTCCAGTGAGCCAAATGCAGAGTTAATGAACTTTCAGCACAAGCCTCACCCAAGCAAACCTTCCTACAGGGCTGGGGAAAGCAGCACACAGACACATTCAGTTTCACACAATCAGCTCAGGCTGCCTAAACCAGGCCTGAGCCGCTCCCACAACCAGGAAATGCCTGAACATTCCCCCCCTTCCCACTGCTTATCACTTCACACACACAGTCAGAACCAAGCAGGCTCCATGCGCGGCTCTGTTTACGGGACACGCAGAAACAGGAACAGCAGGGCCCACAGAGGCAACGGTTCAACATTGGTTTGGCACGGGCTGAATAAACCCGGAGCAATCACGCTGGGAAGCTGGTGCCGACCCGCTCAGACAGCTACACATGGCCTTCCCAGGGTCCCCCCTCTTACAGAGCAGACCCCACAGCCAGCTCTGCGCAGAGCCAAGCATAGCCAACGCCGCCCAGTGAGCCTCGGCACCAGGCGGTGTTAGAGCGACACTGCCACGGTTCTCCTGCGGTGACTGACGCTGGAGAAAGGGCACCTGCCGCTTACAGACCCGCATACAAACCAAAGCAAACTGTACCTGCACCCTGCACGTGTGAGCAGTCTGTGTCTGTAACTGCTGCCATACAGCATAGCTTAATTATTAAAAGAACTTGAGAAAGGACAGCGCTTAATTATCAGCCAAAGGTAAAGCAGCCAGTTTTACCATGGAATAAATCGGCAACAAAAAAAGAAAGATAAGTAATGTAAATTTACTCAGTGCTCTGTCTCCTCTGGACTGTGACTTACTCAGGGAGCTTACACCACTGAGCAGACAGCAGGCTCGGACACCCGGTCAGAAATGACAGAACCAGAAAGTGGATGGGACCCTCTGGAGGCCATCTCGTCCAGGCCCCCTACTCAGCCAGGGCCCGCCCGAGCCAGTTGCCCAGAACCACGTCCAGACGGCTTTTGAGAATCTCCAAGGAAGGAGTCTCCACAGCCGCTCTGGGCAACCTGCCTAGGGGGTTAAACTGGAGAAAGTAAAGCCTGGCCAAGCAGCTAAACTGCAAAAAGCATAAAATCAAAGCAAAAAGAAAAAAAAAGCAATTGCAGAAAAAAAAACAAAACAAAACAAACCAAACTATCTCTTTGGGTAGAAACAGCAATTGCTTACAGAACTTTAGATTTCTACTAGCACAGCTGTGTACAGTAAACAGGGAACCAAGCCCTGCTGCTGAGACAAAACCCATCACAGTTATAGCCACCAAAACCACACTGAACTTCAGTTACAGTGTGTAGTTTTCAATGAAAAGTTAACTTTTTGGCCATTGTTGCATCCATGCTAAGGATGCACTGCTAATGCAAGTGCGTTACTTGCCCCAGACACCCTATGTTACATTGAAAGCTGAAGTTCAAGAGCAACAAACTTTCATAGCCACACTACGGGGGGGCTGGGGGGGAGTCAATACAGACAGTGCGTAATACTGGGCTATCAGTAAAAAGCAAAGTGCACCAGCACAGAAACACTGTGCACACAGCACACCCACACCCCTTACAGCCTGGGCACGTTTCTGTGACAGCGCACCGGGATGATGACTCACCTCTACCCAGTTCAACTAAACCCTTCTAAGCTCCACCGTTAAGCCTCCCAGCACCTGTCTGGGTGTGTTTCCTTAACCCACCCTATTAAAAAACCAAAAGGACGACCCAGACTTTAGTGGTAACACTCTAGGTTTTGGCACTATTGTGTAAAAAAACTCTTAGTCAGAAGTGTGATACTGCTCAGTCACATATTGCCAGTCAGTATTTGGGAAAGCAGTTTACTAGAGCCGATCTATCAAGGCAGCACCCCAACTCCCCACCACACGCCCTTGCACCAGCAGTAATCCCACTGCAATTAGAGCTTCCCCAGATGATGGGTTCCATGTAGCTCAGCCAACCAAACACCCCTACTTCTGTTAAATTTGCTTTCAGCATGTTGTCACTAAAATGGACAGTAGTTTTTCTACTTAAAAATACTCGTTTGCTTATGCAGCCCCCATAGAGCACACTGAAACCAAAGTCACTCCATGGCAACGTTAAGGCAACAATACTGTTCACACTCACATCTCAGGACTAAACTCCATTCAAACACCCACACTTACAGGTGCAGCAAAACCCACCCCACTCCATTGACAATCACACCACCTTTATTTAGTCTGTGGATTCTGGGCTCTTTTAACAGAACATATTATCCTTCCTGGAAATAAGTGCTGCATTAAATTCTAGGAAGAAGAAATAAGATGGTATTAGTGTTTAATTTAAGACTTTAATCCAGATCTGTTTCATCCACAAGGTCCCCATTATACATAAAGAGGCTTAAACTGCCACAGAAGAAACCTAAAGTAAGCATGTCACTTAAAAAGACCTCTTTTACTGGTTGGCACCGAGACAGACTACAGATTATAATGTGCAACAGAAAATTTTATTAGCATTTCAGACAGTTACTTAAGCTTGCATTAATCTTGCATTTAATTTAAGACATTGAAGAACTACAGTGCAAACACAAGTGCTATTGGCAATCTTGTCGAGCAAGATGCACAGTAACTTAACAGCCCCCCCTCAGGCGCAGCACAAGATGGAGGGTGGATTCCTTCTGGATGTTGTAGTCAGACAGGGTGCGTCCGTCTTCCAGCTGCTTGCCAGCAAAGATCAGCCTCTGCTGATCAGGAGGAATGCCTTCCTTGTCCTGGATCTTGGCCTTCACATTCTCAATGGTGTCACTGGGCTCAACCTCAAGGGTGATGGTCTTGCCAGTCAGGGTCTTCACAAAGATCTGCATGCCACCTCTCAGGCGCAGCACCAAGTGCAGAGTAGATTCTTTCTGGATGTTGTAGTCAGACAGGGTGCGTCCGTCTTCCAGCTGCTTGCCAGCAAAGATCAGCCTCTGCTGATCAGGAGGAATGCCTTCCTTGTCTTGGATCTTGGCCTTCACATTCTCAATGGTGTCACTGGGCTCAACCTCGAGGGTGATGGTCTTGCCAGTCAGGGTCTTCACAAAGATCTGCATGTTGAACTGCAAAATAGAGACACATTGCAGCTTTAACTATTTAGCAAAGCACAGTTTTCAATGATTTCCAGAAGCATTACTGCTGCTATTTCACACTATATGAATACCAGTTGGGATTTTTATTTTGAATTTTCAAACCGGAATTTTGTACAGCTATTCTTTACATTTTTATTCTTAATTAACTAAAGCTCGATGCTCGGGATGCTACGTTCCTACGACAGACTCCTTACGCCGCCCCTCCCCAGCCGGCTCCCAGATGCCCCCTCGCCCCCCCGCAGCAGAGCGGCGCGCAGAGGGCCGCCCCACCGCAACCCCCGCCCAGCTGCGGCCGGACCTCCCGGTGCCGAGCGGCGACGGCAGCGCCGCGCCCCCCGCCGCAGTGACTCAGCAGCCTGCTTCCGGGGCAGGCAGGCACGGCCTCCGCCATTTGCACCCTAACACCGCCTCTTTCCCGTAAATAAATTATTTTATTTTTTTTCTTCTCCCCTCAGATCTCAGTGACGTAGGTCAGAGTAAAACGAGACTCGGCACAATTCCCTTCCCCTCACTCCCCAACAACAGAAAACCCACTCTATATAACAAAAACCCTTTAAAACGCCTTATAGCTTCCCGCCCAGAAAAATCGTCCCCTTTTTCCCCTTCCAGCCCTCCAAACGTCCCCAGCAATCAACTCACGTCGGCGGCCCCGAAGCTTGCTCGTCAGCAGCTCTCCTCTTGCCCACCACAGCTGTGTGCTACTGTGTGACGCAGACCCACCCCTATTTATACTGTTGTGGCCAAACAGTCCCGCCCCCGTAAACTGACGTGTCCATCCGCCTCCCAAACTAGTCCCAAGTAAAAGACCACTGTTACGAGAAATACTCGCCTTTCTCCCGCTCCAGTCTCTCTTCCTGTGGGCAAAGGGATCCTGGAGCCTTACTGCAGGGCCTCAAACCCCTAAAAATACGGAAATTTTTGAGGGTGCGGATGGATCTGGAGGTGCGGTGAAGCGGCCCATAGAAAGAACGGGAAGTTCAGCATTGATTGGTGCAGCAGTAAGAGGAGTGGGTGTTGATTGGTTGATCCGGAGGGACGATAGAGAAAGGCAAAGGGGGCGGCTGTAAGGAAAGCTCTGGAAGATTCGAGTGCTGCTGGGCGCTGATTGGTGCGCGGTGAGGTCAGCGCTGTTGCTAGGGGGGAGCCGCCTTGCGGAGGCAGATTTCGGCGGGTTGTGCGCATGCGGACTAGCGCATCCGCACTGGCCGGGGCGCTGGTGAGGGAGCAGGGGCCGGGGCCTTGTGGTGGTGGGGCCGTTTTTTCAGTCCTTGTCTCAACCCCAGGCAGTGGAGGACTGGGGGGAAAGGGCCCCGGGAGAAGGAGGGGTTATCTTTGGTGTCAGCTTTTTGTTGACCCACAGAACCACCAGCACATTTGACAACCCCCTTGCCTGGGGTGGCATGAAGCGTTTATGGCAGAGTCTGGAATAGCCTGTAGGGCTAGTCCTGCCATGCGTGGCTGAGGAATAGCCGAGAAGCGAGTTAGCAAAGCTGGAAAAAAGATGTTCTTTAGAAATCTGTCAAGTGTTGGTGACTCCTGGTGTGTCACGCTTGCTACAGGCTCAGCGTGCCCCTCGTCACGCGGCCCATTTCCTGAGCAGCCCTTTGAACCCATTTCAGCCAGCTGACAACTTAATTCTTTAATGTGCGGTTGCAAAACAGCCCTTGTGATGAAATGCTGACACTTGAAATTCAAATAGCTGTTTACTTGCCTTCAGAACGAAGCTTTGATCGGATTATGGAGCAACTTCATTCTGCGAACTGATGTGGAAATGTGCTTTGTATTCATGAAGCTTCATTATACCTTTCACACTGGCTCTTAACTCATTTTATATCATATCTGCAGTACACAAAATCCAAAAAGGTTTTTACGTGGTAGTGTTTTATCTGCTTCAGTGAAGCCAGGTGAACTTGCTGTTAAATCCTCCACTCACAAAGCATGAGCACACATGTGAATGGCAAGATTCAGTGCACAGCTCCTCTATTTCTCCCTTAAAAAAAAAAAGGACAAAAAACCAAAACCACAAAAAAAAACCCCAACAACAACAAAACCCTTTTGCTTTCCTTTCTCCTAACAGGCTTTGTATCTGCTAGTGCCTCCTGGTTTACAGTTAAAAGGAAATAAATCATCCTCACAATAATTATTCCCAATGTAGAAACAAGAAGAGAGGAAAATGGTAACTGGAAAGTTCAGAGACAGCTCCATGGCAATAAACAATGTTGGAAAGATTGTTCAGCTACATAAATTTAGGACAAAAGGCAGATTTGGGCAATTTCACATTTGTTCTCTTTATCCTGCCAGTTTTGCTCAGTGTTTCCAATAGGTTCGTTTTGTTTGTGTGGTGCCAGGGCGACCACATGTTTGTTCCGAGGCTGGGCTGCGTATGCTGTATATCCCAGGCACTGCTCCAGGAACCGGGTCCCCCAGCCAAACACCCCTGTGTCCTGAGAGGAAGGCCACAAGTAATATTTACAAATGTGAAAGGCCACATCTGTTAAACTGGAGATTAACTACAGGCTAATCTAAAGACTGGCCTGTGGTTGAGCGCATCAAGACTTGTATTAAGGATTTTAGTGTGCATGTCTTTGTTTCTTAATTGTTCCTCTAGATGGAGAAGGAGAAATTTCTGGCATTTTTTTTCCCCTTTCAGTGGAAACCAGAAAACACAGGAGCCCTCCCTTTTTTTTTTTTCTAAGTATGGCTCAATCCTATGAGTAATCTGCTTTCACTGTTGTTGTTCAGTTTAAGTATTCAAATCAACAGATCAGAATAAAGTCCCAACAAGACGGGTCTACCATGGGTAGTTCTTTAAATACCTTATTAATAATGGCGCCTTAAAAATTCATTCTTCAGGGAAATGACATTACCCAAAGCAAGCACAGGCAGCAACATGCTGACACTGAATGCAGACTCTATTTGAAAAACAATTACGGATTAAATTAATCAATTCCATTTAAAAAGCCTCATTATTTTCCTCAGTTATCCTTCTGTCAAAGGGAAAAACAAAAGAGTTTGGCTTTGCGCACACAACTCCAGCGCCTGGCAGAATTAAACTAATCTCCATAGCCTGCAGGCAAGGCACTCCACAGAGGCCACCACTAGGATTTTGCAGCCTCCACTGACTGGATCAGTTGAATTCTCCTGTTAATCTGTGATAGTCATCCACATGCCTGTACAGAGCCCACCTCTTTCCTTTTGGGAGGGGGGTGTGGGTGGCCTGAATACAGAGAGCTTCTTAAATACTTCTTTTCCTGTCCCTTGGCTTTTTCTGTGTGGTAAACTCATGCCCTCAATGTTACACCCTTCACATCTGCATAGATGCCTCATACTACTTCAGCAATAATTATTACCAAGTTGAAAGGTGCTTCTCTTTAAAGGCAGAATACAGTATTTGTATATCGCGGGACAGATTCTGTCTCATTTTCTTACATTATGTGTACAGAACAATCTCACAGGCTGGAAGTGATGGCCTTGTGACTTCATTTTACTGAATTTCAGCTTTACCTCAGAATATCTGTAGGAAATATTTTACTACCTGAATTTGATACAGATTAGGGAGATCTGTGTATTCTTAAGTGGTGTGGTAACTGTTATGTTTGTATAAAGCATATGTATTCAACATATGTACTTCCTCCAGTAGCTCTTGGTGAATAAGCATCATCAAGCAGCTGACTGTGAACTGTATATAAATAAATGCAAAGCTGAAAAAACCAGAAATCTGTATCTTGTGATTGGCCTGACTGCACAGGTGGTTCCAGTCTCTGCCAGGGCACGGGGCCTGCAGCTGAGAACACATATTTCTTCCTGAGCGGTTTCAAAAGTAGGTCATTGGGCAGTAGTACAGAGCAACCTACTTTCCAAAGAGATGAATCTGAGGTCAAAGAAATGTTTCCAACGAATCTGTACATTCTAGAACACAAGCTGGGTCTGGTTTTTATGTACACTAATGTCCTAGCAACAGCATATCATTTCTACATGAGCAATGTCAAATGAAGCCATCTGTTTATCTTTAGCTACAAGGGTTTAACCTGGGACAGCCAGCCAGTCAGGAGATTTGAGTGTGTGTACCAAGTTCAGTTCTGTTCCTTTGTTCAGATAAAAAGAGGGCTACTTGCCACAGGGAAAAAATGATGTATACTCCTATCATAATATTACTCATACCTACTTCAGGTCTCTCTCACCATGTATGACACAGGATAATTGTATTTACCTAATTATATATCTACCTATTAGTTGTGTAGATAAATATTTTCTCCCCAGCCTGTAACACTGTGATAAGGCCTAGTCTCTTTGCTGAAGTTCAGCCACAAGACAGAGCTGTGGCATGTCACTGCTTGTCCTTGTACTGCCAAGCTCAAGGGTTACAAAAACAGCGAGTCACAATTCAAAGTCCTATGAGATTGACTGTAATAGTATGAGATTACCAAAAAAAGACAACTATCTGAGTTTTGGTTTTTAAGCCTTATGCTAAAAATACCTTAGATAAACAATGTTTTTAATAAGCTACCAACTTCAGGAGCTGAAAGCTTAAGAAAAACAAATAGATATCCAGATTTGTAGTAAAAGGGGGAAAATGGGCAATACGCATCTGTCTCTCTGTTTGTTTAAAGCATAGTTTGACTTTGCAGGACACATGGGATGCAGCTTTAAGGTCTGTGCTGCCACAATAAACAGGCTTGGGTATGTCTTTCTCTGTAGGTCTAAATGACCCAGAGGAACGTGTGGCAATTCACTACGCTTCTGATGTAAGGAGACTGCTAAAG
Organism: Ardeotis arabs; assembly: GCA_011801015.1. Lineage (NCBI taxonomy): Eukaryota > Metazoa > Chordata > Aves > Otidiformes > Otididae > Ardeotis > Ardeotis arabs. The sequence goes on from JAAGAY010001442.1 coordinate 80,922, forward strand.
GGCATTTTATAAAGACGCCATGAGCCTAAAATCACAGGTTTGTGTCTGCATGTTATGCCAGTGAAAGCAACAATTAGGAGCTAAGTCTATTCTAAAAATTACTTGTCTGCATCTTTTCAATCGGCCTCCTGCCTGTGAGTCTTTTGGATCTGATCCAAGCTGCACTGCAGTGAAGGAGCTTCCTTTGTTCACGTTTGCTGCTGTGTTTCAGTGGATTTAGCATGTGGTTTCTGGGGTGAGGTTTTTCAGCAGGATAGCAAAGCAGCACCTTGAGAAACAGAAAGACAGAAGAAATAAGTCCTAAACCGCTGTTAATCATTATTAACATGTTTCAATAGAACCCTCTAACAGTGAACAGAAACAAATGCTGTCAAGGCCATTCTGAACAGCCTTCGCCCATCGGTTCACATGTGATTTTTTTACCTTTTTGTGTTCAGATCCAGCTTGGATCCCTTGATGGTGAGAATGGCCAGAATGCTTCCCCCTCCACCATAGTAAGACTAAAATCCAAGCACTGACATTTTTCTCGCCTGCGTAAACTATGTAGCTTTAACTACCTCAGTTCTTTTAAGTGTGATGTTAGCTATACACTACTTCTAGTTCCCTGCTTATTAGATGAAAAGCATCCACACCTCCTAATTCTCTTTAACCCACAAACATGTAGCTGCTTTCAGTGCTGTTTTGGATGAAAATGCCCTTACAGACAGAATTTCAATGTGGGCTGCAAGCCAGGTCTGCAGAGCTGAGTCATTGTTATACAAGCAGAGCTGAGATGGCACAGAAAAACACCTTTGTACTTTAACATTGAAACACGTCGGCTGTTGAACTTCGAATATCACAAGACACCTGAAGAGAACAAACAGTGATTTACTGGACTTTTCCTCTTGTCCATTCCATCATATTTCTGAAGAATTCTTCCTTCTCCATTTTGTCTCAGAACCTTAAGAGAAAAAGCATTCTCCATCAAGCTATTGGCTTCTACTAATATTTGGCAAACATTTAATCAGATTTGGAAGTAATCACATACCAGTGAAAGCTGTTAACTCTTTGGGCACTGGGAAATGCCTGCTGCCCAGGTACACTGACAATGCAGTATGCAACCACTGAAATTTAGGGCTTGCAATCAGAATACCAGTGAAATTTATCATCAGCCAAAAACCCACTATAAAGCTTTGAATGATTATTTATGTGAGACCTAGTTTTGAGCTTTAACAGTTCTTTGTAATAAAATATGAAACAAATGAAAAAGGAGGAAGAATTTCTTTACTATAGCCTTCTGAAACAAAACTGCATTTTGTTCTTCCATTTTGTCTTCCAGTTCTTTATCCTGAAGCGTCACAGGGGAACAGAATTTAGCTTCACAAAATGCTTTCTACATTTAAAACATGCTGAACTAATTGTGGAGGGGTGCAGAAAATGACAGATGTGCAGATATTACATGGACTGTGTAATCACTCCATTTTTCTCACTGGAACTGCTTTTTGAGAGTTTACAAGCGCTAGTGTCTCCTGTCTTGCAGGCCATTTGTGTGAACTGATCACTAACAAGCTCCTAAAATATGTTCTGGCTTTCAGTTTAATGCAGCTAACTGTTTTTAGAAAAGGACAGACCACACAGGCTGAAACCTGCAACTGCTGCTGGCCACATCACTGAAGGCGAATGAATCCATGTTGCAAACTGCACAGGCTCAGTTTCAGTTCTTGGTCTCCAGTTTCACCGCAGTGACTCTTCCTCCCAAAATATAACTAACATGACTAACATGAAATCTAGTGTGACTAAAGGTTTGGGAGTGGCTCAGATGAGGAGTTACAGATGAACGTGGTGGCATGGGCCAGAATTTGTCATATATGGTGTATTAAAATGGTTCAATTAGCTGAATAATCAGCACAGAGATTCACATGAGAAATAACAGGAAATTGTAACTCAGTGCCCTTTCCTGTCACCAGAGAAGAGAGGTTCTGAGCCACAGGATTGTTATGCGAGTCCTGGTACATGCCATCTCAGGAAGCAGCCTACGCACTGTAGTCGTATGTTTTTAAAGCTGTTTTCCAGACCATAGAGTGCTGATAGCTGCTTCAACATTGTCC
>JAAGAY010001443.1:0-15057 GCA_011801015.1 Ardeotis arabs
AATCAGGGAACTCAGAGAGGAGGATCGTGTTCTCAGTCGCTACCCTGCCGGCTTGCCACAGCGGCTGGGCTTCGCAAAGGGCACTCACCTTGTCAGGGAGGGACGACGAGGACAATCCTCCAGAGAAGCTCTGGATTAGGGTGGAGATGGGAAGCAGGTGTGAACGCTGGCAAATCATTGGTGTCAGAAGCACAGGAGGCTAAATCATTTCTAAAATGAAAATAAAAACAAACAGTGAGCTCAGAAACACACCACCATTCTCTTTTGGTATAAAGGCAAACAAATCACACAGAATTATGGTTACTTGGGATTATAATAGAAGTGCACATGACAGTTCTGTAAAGCTGGGACCCACGGGAGCCTTTCATAAAATAAATATATCAGTAGACCTTATTATTGCAGAAGTCACTTTTAAAAGTTTCCATGTGACTGAGCTGTGCATCTGTTATATTTGTACTGCCTGCAGGTAACGCTGTAATGCACTGTACATTAACGTAATTGAACGAAGGACAAAATGATGTAACCGTGCACTGTATAAGATTTATTAAAATAGTTAAGTTATACTTATAACTCCATCTCTGTCTCTTTTCCTTGGATCTAAATGAAAGCCACAGGACACAGAAACAGTCGAGAAGGGTTGCTTTTCATAATGACTTGTCACTCCAAGTCTAAGATGCACAGCAGAGTATCTGAAACCACATTTCCTTTTGCTTCTGGGGCACTGCCATTTGAAAGGAAGGATGTTATGGCCTCGATAGTCAGTCATGTCTAAAAACAGGATGGGTGAAAATCCCACACAATAGTAATCAAATGCTGGGAAAGCCACTAGCTGAATCCAAAACATCCCCTTTCTCATCATCTTGAGGAACAAATCTCTTCCCTCTAGAACACACAACTGAGACAATACACCAGCATTTCCACACACAGATACTGTCCAAGACCACAAGGCACACTGGCAAGCCAAAAACACCCAACCCTGGTCGATACCAGCTACACAGGGCCAAGAACAAAGAGAAGGGAAGGGACGTACACGGGAGGCTCTCTTATTCCTCAGCAAAGGGCTCTGGAGACAATGAGAATGCATTTCCTGCATAGTCACAACATTCAAACAGGACTTAAGCCTGTTTGCAGTATCATCTCTTTGGGCTGGACAAAGCAGAAGGCTGTACAAAAGCATATTCTCGTACAGCAGGAAGCAAAATGACTGTGGCAGCTTCCATTGCAACAATACAAAACAAAACGAGGGGAACAGCACAATCCAGAGAGCTTCTGTTTAAAGACCAACCCCCATTCCCTATTTCAGAAGCACAACCGTGTTAACAGCATCGCCTTCTCTAGAACTTCAATGCAATTTAGGCGAAAGAACAGCCAGAGGCGCCCGAGAGCCCGTGCCTTGCTGGGCAAGGGAGGCTCTCAGGCGCTGCAGCCCCGGCTGAGCCTTGCCCACAACAGCGAAGGAGGAAACGCACCGCTCGGCTCCTCCAACCGGTTAACGCAGGCGTGGCACAGCCGCAGACCCCTCCCCAAGGCTGCCAAACGCGGCCAAGGCCTCACCACCCCGCCCGCCGCCATTTTATGCAGCCGCATCCCCCGTCTCCAAGGTGACCACCCCCTCGGCCCGCCTGACCCGCCAAACCATCCAATCGGAACCTTTCTCCCTCCCACTCGCCCCGCCTCAGCCCGTCTCGGCCGCGTCCGTCTCGCACCCGCGCTCCTGATTGGCTCGGAGCCTCCCTGCTGGGCTGGGATTGGCGGCGGGCTGCGGGAGCGAGCGGAGCGGCGGGTGCGCGCGCAGAGCGGTTCCCCTCCGGGCAAGCAGGGTTCCTTATAGGCGGCGCGAGCCCCCCCCCGCACCCCACGGATTATGTCGGTGTCCCCCGTGAAGCGGCAGAAGATGGAGTCGGTGCTGGACCAGCTCAAGCACCACACCACCGTGGTGGCCGACACCGGCGACTTCAATGGTGAGAGGTGGCGAGGGAGGGGTCCCTGTCACCGCACTCTCCCCCCACCCCCCGCGCGGAGAGTGGGCGCGCCCGGGCGAAGGGGCGAGCGCTCGAGGGGGAGCGAACCACCCCGGCGGCGGGGGGGGGGTGGAACACGGACCCGTGGCCGCTCGGTGGCAGAGCGTTGCGCAAGGCCGGCGTTATCGGACGCGGGGCGGGCGGGGGCGCCGGCCGCGGCCGCTCCCGGTGCCTGAGCCCGGCTTCCGCGAAGGGCAGCTCGGAGGTGCCGGTGGCTTCCCTGCGGTCAGGGAGTCCCGGCGGGAGGCATCGAGGCAGCCGGTAGCCTCTGGGCTGGGCGCGCTGCTAACGCCGCTCCGGTAGCCGCAGGCCAAGCGGCTCTCGCCCCACGGAGTCACGAGTGGGACCGAACACGCAGCACCCTGCCAGCGGAGCTGGCCGGTTACCGCTTCTCCCTCGGCTGTTTGGATCCGAGCCTTTGCGGCTGGCGATGTGTCGGTTTGACCGCCGGCGCAGTCCGTTCGTCAGACCCTCCCGTGATTTTTTCCCCGTTTGACCTTCGGTGCGCGCAGACCTCCGTGTCCAGCTCCACGCGCCGTTACTCGTGGGCGGCAGGCTCGCAAGATAAGCTCTGTGGGGCTAACACAGTTCTTAAGTTGCTTTTTTTTTTTCCAACAACCAGTGTAGATTTGGGGTTTGGTTGGTTTTGGTTTTTTGTTTTTTTCAAATGCTGGAAGCAAAGCAGTTGTGAAGCAAAGCAAATTAACACAAGAGTGCTTTTGCTCTCCGTATCGCATGAGAATGAGGAAGCACTCTCCCTTCTGAGGAAGGGAGGTGGCGTTCGATTATAAAGCCGCTTATTCCGAAGCTGCCACTGCCCAGCGCCTGCACAGGCACGCAGCCTTCTCGGCACACCAGAACTGAAAAATCCCTCCCCAAACATCTCTGGGTTGCATAGAGCAACGTTTGAATCCAGTTCTGCCATCACAGAGGCCTGTGGTAATCTCTCTCCTGCTTACCTAATCCCGTAGGTGATGAATAAACAATTCTACTGGCAACTATCAAATGTCTGGTATCAGTAAATTTAAGATTAAGATTGCAGAGAGGTAGCAGCAGCTCAGGTGCGTGCGTGGTGACGCTGTCTGCGTGCATTTACGTACTTGCGCTGACTCCAGGCAAATGCTAGGATTGCCCGACTCCAAATGTCAGGCTGCATGAAACTGACTTGCCTTCAGGAGTCCGTCTGATGTGACGGACAACCACCGCGCCACGAAAGGTACGGAGCAGGGATGCAGCTTTATGGGGCATCGCATCGAGAAGCTGGAGACACTAAGTGACTGGGTAACTTTAGCCTCGTCGAGAGTTGTGTACCTTAGAGTAACAACACACCCGGCTAAAGCCCAGGGCGTGCTGAAATTACGTGGATTTAAAACATTACACTGCCTACCCTGGTTTAAAAAAGCATAATGGAAAAAAAAAATCCCTGTGACAGCCAAGGGAGTGTTTGAGTACAGGTGGCAGTAAGGAGGCCGAGCGCTGCCCGCGGGGAAGTTTTAACAAGCTCCTTGAAATGGTTTTGCAGTTGATCTCTGGCTGCCTGTTGTCACCGTGGATCCTTCTTACAGTCCAAACACGGCTGCAGTCAACATCTGACTCCCTCCCTGTTCAGCTTAAACACTGGTGCGGTTGTTTCTAAGCACCAGCTCCTGGTTTTGTTTAAACGTGTCGGTACAGTGCTGCGTAGGAAGGGATGTCGCTCCTGAAGCGCGTACCTGCAGTAAGCGGTGACGGCCTCTTTCGTAGCTGCACCAGTTTTACTTTATAACTGAGCAGGACCAGGATATGCTCGCTCTTTCGCCAGGCTTTCTTTGTGCTCAGAATGAGTTTCATTGGTGTACTGCTTTGGTTTAAGTAGTATCCATGTGAACTGAAGTGAGTTTTGAAGGACCTGTTTGTATGGAGTGGACTTGCTCCAGGATCGTGATCATTGCCTAGGAAGGAGCTATGGAAAAAAAAAAAAAAAGTATTTTCTTCTATGACTGAAAAAATAAAGTTGCACACTCTAACTTGAGTTTTCATCCCTGTAAAAAACGCTGAGGAAAATGAGCTGGTAACAAATATTCTGTTGCTTTGGCCATTTAGCTGTGTTAACAAGGCAGCTCGTGAGCAGAAATGGCTGAAGGGCCTGCAGAGGCTCTCCCCCGTTTGCTGAGTCAGGCTCTGCTGCCAGGCAGCTCAGCTGTGACCATGGCCAGACAATGCACGGGGGAGCCTGCTCTGGTAAACAACTGCTGTCACCTGGAACAGGTGTACTCCAGGGCTTACGCCAGCCCAAGGTTCCGATACCTCCTGCAAGGAAGGAAGCCTGGTAGTACGAGGAAATTACAAGAACAGGTACTAAGAAATGCTCTGCAACTGTTTGAAAAAGTTTTCAAATGCAGTTAAGGCCCTAGCAACTTTTCTAAGAGATGAGGTTTGTGTTTCAAACAGGCTGGTTTTATTTCCCTAGCAATTGATGAGTACAAGCCCCTGGATGCCACCACAAACCCATCTCTGATACTCGCTGCTGCTCAGATGCCAGCTTACCAGGAACTTGTGGATGTTGCTGTTGCCTATGGGAAGAAACTGGGCGGGTAAGTAAAGAGGGTTTTTTTTAATCTCAGATCTGTATTTAAGATGCCTTATTTACATAAATAGCATTTAGCATTACTAGCAATGTACTGAGGTTTTCCCCTCATGTACTTGTGGGTGCATCTCCTGCCCCAAAAAGCCTCAACCCTCCAAGAAGAATTTCTTACACTCATTTCAGATGTGCTTTGAAATTCACATGTCAGGAAAAGACTTTCAAGTTGACAGCATTGTAGGAAATAGCGTCCAAAGGCCAGTACTGCTGGGGGAACACAGAGGGCAGAACATAAACACAGAGCAGAAGTGGCTATTTGAACTCTGGAATTCCATGATAAATGGGCTGTGAAATTTGATCTTCAAATCCACGGCAAGGTGTGAAGCCACTTTTTTTTCCCCCTCCGTAGACATGATTTTGCTGTTTGTGGTTTTCAGGTCAGAAGAGGAGCAGATCAAAAATGCCAGTGACAAACTTTTTGTATTATTTGGAGCTGAAATACTGAAGAGGATACCTGGCCGTGTGTCCACAGAAGTAGATGCAAGGTTGGCTTTTTTCCTCTGGGTTACCCTGGATATTTGTACATACAAAAAGAGACATTATGTGAGTTGGAGAAAGGTGTCCTTGACTAGACAGCTCCCTGTTACAAGACTAGCAAGAGTTTACATTGTTAATATTTAATGAGAGCATGGATTTCCCTTAGGTTGCTTGATGAGAACTCTGACAAAATTTTATGAAAACAAGTAATGATGAGCTTGGATTTTTGTCATCTTCCTGTTGTTTCTTAAGCAAGAGAAACCTCATGCTTCCAGTATACTTAGCTTTGCTCATTCTCTCCTGTGCGATGTCTTCTCCATTTACCAAGAGATCAGTTTTAACAGATTACTTCAAGACTTGCATAGGATTTGTCTGTTAACCTGCTCCTCGCCAGTTCACTTCTGGTGCTCAGCTTCTGCATTCATTATGAAAAGTTTGAGGAAAACTTTGGTCTGTAACTTTCTCAAGGAAAGCTCTCTTGCGCTCTCAGTCCTCTGCAGAGTAGCAGTGTCACACGCCTACTTGATGGCTCACAATCCAGGAAGTATCTCTGAGAACAAAAATCTGCTATTGGCATATCAGTGCTGATAAATTGGACAATGGTTTTCAGTGGGGCTCCAGGGGGAGAGCATTTAAAAAAAAAAAGTCAATTTTAAGCAGTCCTACTCTTGTTTCAAAGGCTGTCCTTTGACAAGGAAGGGATGATCCAAAGGGCCAGACGCCTCATTGACCTTTATAAGGAAGCAGGAATTGGTAAAGACCGTATTCTCATCAAGCTCTCTTCAACGTGGGAAGGAATCCAGGCTGGCAAGTAAGTATTTCTGTATCCAGTACGCTGATTCATTGCATGCTTCTGCCTGTTCACAGGCACCTGACAAACGCATTCTGCACTTAAAGAATTGTTTTGAAAGCGCTGCACCAGGAAATCTGTTGCAGGAAAAGTTTGTTCATACAAGGACCAAGCCACAAAGAGTTTCCTGAAATAGCATGCTAAGTTGTCTGCATTGGGTTCAAGGAACAGCATTAAATAAAGCAGAGTCTGGCAGCGCAAAACATTTGCTGTTAGCTTGAAACTTCAAAGTTTATAAACTGTACCACATTGCTAATGTAACTCAAGAAATTCAGCAGTTTTAACCTACCAGCTTGTTACTAGAATACAAGTACAGCAGGTGAGCAAACTGCTGTTTTAAGCCAGCCTGTGTCTGCAGGGTTCTGGAGGCAGAGTACGGGATTCACTGCAACATGACCTTGCTGTTCTCCTTTGCTCAGGCAGTTGCCTGTGCCGAAGCTGGAGTTACTCTGATTTCCCCATTCGTAGGACGGATCCTGGATTGGTATGTTGCAAATGGAGATAAGAAATCCTATGAGCCTTCAGAGGATCCAGGTAAGCTTTCCTCTTAACAGACTGTTAAAAATACAATAGCTGCTCATTCAAACTGCCATTTACACATATATCTTCTGAAAAAAATGTTGGTTTTGAGCATGTTCTAAATAATCATTTGTACTTCAAATGAATTATTCTGAAAGTTGCTGATTTCTCCTTTTTAGGAGTGAAGAGTGTCACTAAGATCTATAACTACTACAAAAAGTTCGGCTACAAAACTATCGTGATGGGTGCTTCGTTTCGAAACACGGGAGAAATAAGAGCGCTCACAGGCTGTGACTACCTCACCATTTCACCCAAGCTTCTGGCCGAGCTCAGCAAAGAGTATGTCAAGTTAACTCCCACGCTCAGCGTAAAAGAGGGTAAGTCTGCTTCTGCGTAACATGGGCTTGCCCACTCTGCCTTTCCTCAGCGGTAGGAGTGTGTGGTTCCACTCAGCTCTGCGGTGCTTGCTTCCATTCTCCGTTAAGGAGAAGTCTTCACTCCTCTCTAAAGGACACGCTGTAGCCTCAGTCCAACAGTACTGCTGCAGCTGCTGACACACAGTCACTTCTTTAGGGTCCTGGGCCTCACCGAGTTCACTACTTCAAATCATGATGGGTTCTGAACGTCCTTAAAGGCCGTGTACCCTCTCCTGAGAGCACAGGGAGAGCAGAAGGAGGAACTTCATACTTCACATGCTTGGGATGAAATTTTACCGAATATTAGCAAAGATGCCAAACCTAATTTTAATCTTAGGTTACTATTGTATCAGTGGTACAATCAGCTCTAGCCATGCCAAAGGTGCGTGTTCCCTCCACAAACTCTAGAAGTTAATTACATGCAAGACTTGATCTAGTGATACCGTGCCACTACAGTTCTGAATGATGTTCCCATTGCGCTACTCCTGCTATTCTGTAGCCTTATTAAAATGCTGCTTTACAGCTCCGAAGATGAGATTTGTGCACAGCTGTAGTCATGGGTTGCTGCTTACAGGCTGCTAGCTGGCTCGCAGGCACGTTATCAATCGAGCTTTTGTTGGGTACTGCCAAATAATCAAAGACTTAATTGTTCAGCAGCTTGCTTAGAATGTCTCACTGCAGTAGGACTGTTGCATAATTCTTGATAATAGGCCTGAAAGTACCGTGCCATTCAGAAGCAGATACAAGACAACGGCATACACAAACATTGTGTTTTCAGAAAAACTGATTATCTAGGCTGCTTCCCCCACACCACCCCAGATCGGGAGCATTTTCAGTCTTGCATCCCAAAGCCTGCTCCTGGAGTAAGTCCCATTGAAAGCACTGTTTGAAGTTTTCCAACAGCTGAAGACTGTCAGAACGCTGAGACTGTTTTAGGAAGCCTGTGGTATTTGATAATCATCTGATAATATGATTTTGTTTCTCTTTCAATTCCCCTTGCACAGCTCAGGCATGTGAGCTCGAAAAGATCCACCTGGATGAGAAGGCATTCCGTTGGCACCATAACGAAGACCAAATGGCAGTGGAGAAACTATCCGATGGGATCAGAAAATTTGCGGCAGACGCAATTAAACTGGAGAGGATGTTAAAGGTAGGTGTAATATCACGCTGCCTCCTGCCAGCTCCCGTGTTGCTCCGAGTACTGCAGCTAACCCACGGTTTCTGGTGCTATGGCTGAGGAGCAGGAGCCCGTAAGCAAGCCCGATCAGGTTGTTCTGCGGGCGGTACACGTTACAGAGCACAGGCAGCTAGCAAACCCACCACCTGAATTCAGTGAACTTGGTAAACTTCACTGCATCTCAGGAAAGAATTTGTGCCAGATATATGCAGCCACACCTGCTGTTTGGGGCCCAAGGCAGTGTTCAGACTGGCAGCTGATCAAGATAACACCAGTGGCAAAGTGAAAAGTCCCTTAAGTCTAATTCTAAACTCAGTAGCTGTCAGCAGTGGTACAAGACATGTAAATCATCTTCAGAGAGTGAGCTGGAAACAAGTCATGCTTGTACTTGGCACTAGGAGGCACCAAGAACAGATACACTGAGTAGAGCCAGGCCATGTGAAAGTCTTCGGTCAGTTATGGAGCATCTTTCAAAGGTGTGCTTTTGGGGGAAAAATACACAGCAAGTTTACCTGATCTCAGCACCTGTTTTTGTTGACTGACAACTACTTAAAAGACTTAAGCCGGCACTGCTAAAGCACAGTTCTCAAACCCTTACTCAGCTGCTGTTTGTTTACTTCTCTCTTTCTAGGAGCGAATGTTCAGTGCTGAAAACGGAAAGTAGAAAAATCAAGATTCTCCTGAGCGGTCAAGGCTGAATGAGTGGATCACCTGAGGTTATAAATGGATGTACAAATGTCTTACCTGTAAAAGTCTTACGCTGTGTATGGATAGATTTCTGTATCGTGCTTTTTTATCAATTTGCAAAGGGAAAAATAGAATTTCAAATTTTTGTGGCACTTTTGTCAATACATGCAAATTAACAGAGAGTTTCCTTGTAACGTGCTCATTTCACTGCTGCAGGGGACATCTGACAAAGTATTTTAATTTTTAAAATTTTGTATTAAATTCCTAATTAAGTCTATGTTCCTAACACATTAAGCAAGCAGTTTTGTCTTTCATGCTGTCTTATTGTGACTGAAGAGAAGATGCAGGGATCAAAAGCCCTCCTTGGTACAAGACCCACAAGTTCTCTTATCCGAGACGCATCGATCTGCTACACCAGCTAGGCTCCAGCCTCTTCCTGTCTTCTTTCCGCAGCCAAGGTGGCAGCAGGAGTGACTGAGTGGCTGGCAAACCTGGGCAATGCCATTATAATTAGTATTTCAAGGCTTTTCAACAGGCTGGGAGGGAAAGCAGTATCATAAGCCATTTTTAGGAATTTGCTCAAATACCAGTTTTGTTTACCACTTGCGTAAGAGTCCAAAGCAGGGGAAGAGCACGAGCATGGCACTGACTGAAGCTGAAAATGCCACTGCAATTGCAACACAGGCATAAGCTACAGCTACCCCGATGTTATTGAAGGGCTACACTTCCAAAATTAAGTAACTCAGACTTCCAAGCAGCTGTTAAATAACTCAGCAGTTGGTTAATTAGAGCTGACAGTGAACATGTGGATACAACTCAAGATCATCTGTTAGAGCTCTGTATATTGTCTTTGGAGGAGTTATGCTTTTCTTTATGCAACAGTCATGGAACTACTGCCAAGCCTACCTCATTGCAGGGTTTTTTTGATGGTTTGTTTTTTTTTTTTTTTAAGTTCTATCACTCCCTCCTTTCCTTACTGTTCTTAAGCTGCTGCTTTTGTGAAAGAGGAAGAGCTGTGTGGCAGCCTTCCTCAGGAATGACCTAATCCTAATGCAGCACTTACCAATTACAGGGCTTTCTATTAAGTTGGAATGCATGTGATTACATTTCATGCTGTATTTCATTAAGACTAATTACATCTCTCTTATTAGTTTACATAGGTCCAGTGCCATCAAGAGTAGACAAGAGGTTCCTGTTTAAATGTAGACACAATTAACTGTTTCCTGATATAGCTGCCTGAACTTAAACTCTTAAAAAAAAGGCAGCACTGAGGCTAAAATACTTAAACATACTGCTCTATCCAGCTTGAGTAATACAAGAAAAACAAGCCAAGGGAACAATTGCTCAGTGTGACACAGCAGCACTCGTGCCAGGACATCGCCATAACGACCTGGGGACTGTTTCGCCACAGCGACAGCGGGCTGTACGCTCACAAACCAGGTGCCTGCCCGGTGACAGACCTGTATCGGATGTGTCCGTGTGGTGCTGCCCTCCCAGCCTTGCCCGGGGCCTGCCCCACACAGGGTGGGAACAGTGCCAGTCTCCCACAGGGAGATGAAGCCACCTCAGGGGACTGATCCAGACCCCTCTGCTCTACAGCCGTAGGAAAACTGTGAGAAGCAAGCCAGGGTAGAAAGCAAGCTGTCCAGAGAGAGGTGACCTTTTTCCTTTCCTTCCAAAGGTCAAGCTAGCATTAAAAGCTTTACCCTGCCCCCACCTCCCTACACCACACAGCATCTGACTACCGCCAAAGTCAGAGCGCCAGGACCGTGATTTAGATCGCTACGGGCATCACACACTGTTAATGGAGTAGCTGCACCCTGCTAAAAGGAAACTGAACTTCAGGTACAGCAGAGACGCCGAGTACAAGTCTGCAGGCTGTCTGCTTTGGCTCTACCTTTCTCAAAATCTGTCTTCTCCTCCAGAATATAAGAGGAGGAGAGGTCTAGCTTCTTAGCAGCCCACAACAGACAAGTTTGGGTCCAGCTGTTAACAGTTACAAAAGCATGGAGTCATGACTTCCTCAGGCCAGAGGATGAGGCTTTCAGCCAGCCCAGAATTGCACTTCCTGGGACAGCTTTACTAAAGCTGCGCAGACCAGTGAGACGCACTGCAAGCCAGAGCAACCAGAGACGGCTTCTGAAAGGTAACACGGCTCACGAGCAGGCACGTCAATGTGTTTTCTAAAAACTATTACTATAATCAGAACTGAGCCATCCCCACAGCAGCAAGCCTCCTTGATCTAGCAAACTGCGAACATTAAAGACAACGTCAGTGACTGAGAGCTCAGTTATTTCCCATATTCTGAAGAGGGAGATCTGGGGCTGTAGAAGTGGCAAATACAAAACTGCTGCAGAGAGAGGCCTGTGTGGTTGTTGCTGGTCTCCCTGAAAAACAGATCTTTCCTCCTGACATTCACCAGCAGGTGATAACCCTCTCTACAGGCTATAGCTCCACCTAGACAGCTGGATGATTCTCAGCCTGCCACAGCTTGTCTTACACCCAGGCAAGCATGTCCTAACACCTGACTTCTCAGCAAAGGAATTAGGAGGTATTTTAGGCTATGACTGCATTGTTCCAGGTGGAAGGGTTCAGGCACAATTATACTGCAGAGAACTGCATGAAGCCGAGCTACTTGAGTTAGCCCTGACCCCCAGCTGGTCAGTCCTCAGACCAGCTTCATTCTCAACTCAACACAAGGACCGGCTATCTGAACTTACATTCACCAGCCCACTGGCGTCAACAGGAATCTTTTTGTTGATTCCTTTAGCCAAGTCATTTTCCTGAGATTCGTACCTATTTGGCATTAAGAAAAGCCAATGCAGTGCTGTCAGATAGTCCTGGGGCACTAACACATCTTTTCTGCAGAAGAACATGGAGAGCTACGTGCGTTTTTTGGATCAGCTCAGCTGTGCATCTGCATCTGATGTACACTCACTTCCCTGCATCTGTCCTAGGCTTTCACTGCTGCTTGCTGGACTGGTCTTTTCTAGGTAAGGCCTGCCTGACAAATTGCTGCCCTTTCACATTTCCCCAAAGCCTCTTTGTTCCGGAGCTTTCTCAGTCAGAAAGAAATCAATGTTTTTTTTCTAAAAATACCTCCCTGTCAGTCCTAAAATACACACACACCTCTGTGAGCAACCAGCCTTGTTCCATGGCAGGGTGGGAATTCAGGCACGCAGAATTTGGGGGTCTGTTGCTGTGAAGCTGGGTGGTCAGAGGCTTTAAGCCTCTGCAAGAAATACCCCTCCTTCCTCCTGGATGAGGCAGTGCCCTGCAGCCTCACAGCACCAGCAGAGCCACAGAATCTGTCATGTTGTAGCTGGGACACAGCTGGCCAGGGTCAGTAGCACCATGAGGTTCAAACATAACTCTGAAGTATTCCAAAAATTGCTCAGGGACAATTAAATACTGCAGTGAAAGGGGAAGCGGAGGCAGGAAGAGGTACTCAGTAACAGTCAAACTTTACTCCGCTTACCTACAGACACACGGTCCCCTGAATTGCTGAGGGAGCAGGAGATGAACAAGTTCTGTTTAAAGCGTTCACTGTCGTAGGATCCCTTACCTGCTCTGGTGGCAGCTGCAGTTTCCCACTTCGGCACTGGGAGTCTCTCTCTTCAGCACAGGCTAGGTGTCTTGAGGTGACCGATGTACGTGGCTAAGTCAGAGTCCACGTTCATTCTGAAATGGAGCAAAAACCCATCAACCACCTAAACCTTCAGCCTACACGCCTGTTTATCCAGTCACACACAGCAGCTGTGCCCAGTAACTCTTCCCCAACTCCATCTCTCTTCAGGAGATGAAGAGATCCCTCCCAGGACCCTCTCTGAGCCCAGCTTACAAACTCCTTCTAGTGGCTTCCCAGATCTCCCTACCTCCTCAGATGAAGAAACCGGGAGCAGGGAAACCTGTTGTCTCCCAGAACAGTTTTTAGCTATCACAGCCACAACAAGCAGCTCAGACTGAGCAAGTAGGAGCGAATAAAATTTGTGTGTGAATTCCAAAGAACCAATACCTGCACTTTACAATTTGATGTAAAAATGCCCTTGCACTTTACTGAAGGCGCCCAGAGCCAGTAATACTTCTCAGCCACAAAGCCTAAACCTTTCCAGCCCCTCGGGGCAGAAAGTCTCCCTCTACCAGCAGCTCTACACCTGAGCCCAACGACCAGGCCCTCCCCACGAGATGGGCTCCACCTGTGCTCCCCCAGCCCCACACCAGAAGAACCAGCCCAGAGGGCTGCCAGCAGCTCCCTTCCTCACAGGGCAAACTTCTGCAGTGTGCTTCCTCCAGCGTCTGTAGTCTAAGCAGCAGAGCCCAGGTTAAGGCCACAGGGTGTGGTGCTGGGATGCAGAGATGGGTGTCATCAACTTGGTGCAGAAATCCTTTGTGGGGGTGCAATACAGGAATGTTTCTCTACAGCTGTGAGCCCACTCCTGCAAAGATCATCCTAAGGATATACCCCCTGAGAAAAGCCCTTGTCCCTTTGGATTTATCCCACAAATGTTCCTGCTCCATGCATCACAGTGGCACTCTGATGCTTCCAGCAGATGCCTCAATGTCTGCCTGCAAGAATATCAGAAGAAAATACAGAATGTGCTCCCACGAGTTACACACAGACAAGGTGTAACACTCCTCGTTTGTGTGTGGTCCTCTAAATAAAAAATAAAATCCAGCAGCTGGATGTTACCAGGAACAGATAAGATTTCTAAGGAAATAAACCTGGTTGATAACATCCCTCGGACCAAAGCACCAAGCGGTCCAGAGCACAACACAATCAGGAATTGTGTGGGTTGAAAATCTCCAGAATGTGAAGCTTTCAACTAGTTTCAGAAGCAGTTTCTGGCTTTGGGACAAAAGGGCCCATCACGTGGTTTTGATGCCAGAATCCTCTATGAACAACTGATCACAAAGCCAGTGAGACACCACGTATTTGCAAGCGTTGCCAAAAGCTCATCCTCCCCGCAGCGTGCGGATTGCTACGCTCAGGCCAGGTAGAGGGGAAAGCCACCACGCTGCAGAATGCATGCTACATGAGTATGGCAAGAGCTGGCCTGTTTTTCCTAAGGATGACAAAATGCCAGCCCACCATCCACGGGAGAGGGTTGTTTGGAGCGTTGTTTTACCCAACTCATTTTGCTGTGCTGCTAGAAGTTAGGCCACATCCACGCAGCCAGCATCCTTCTCAGCAACCGCATCAGAAAGCTGCGGGCGCAGAGCTGCACGCGTCACCTCCCCAGCCGCGTTCTGCTGGATTTTCAGTTCTCCCTCTATTTTGGAAGGGCAGCTTTAACACTGGGTGAAGTTTTGATTACTGAGGAGACAAACGGATGTGTGACATGAGAGAATGAAAATACACACAGTAACTCCTCTTTATCTGTTCCCGTAACAGAAGAACAAGTGTTACAAAAAATCTAAAGGCAGTATACTTCGTACATAAGTGTACTTCCCAATACAGGCACAAACAAAGCAATTCCAACAGGTCCTGGTGGCCATAAAATAAGGAAAAATAGTACAATGGAGAACTGACCAAAGCCTGTAGTGGTCTGAACACCGTTTGTTCACCCGGCAGCTTTCTGATGAGCCTGGACAGAACTTGACAATTAAGGAATGAAAACTGGACACAAGGCAGACAGCAATGTTCTCTTTTACAGGCAGGCGATGAAAGGTTTCGGGATTTTGACAGAATCCCACAGAAGCACAATCTCAAGGGTAATACAGACTTGTAGCCTCTCAGACTTCACAAACAGAACTTCGCTCTGTAGCTGCAGGCAGGTGTTGGATCAGGTGTGGCAAAGCTCCCTCACCTCAGAAGCCACACAAATTGCACCCACCTCCTCCACCACCCCAAATACCTGACTCAGCCCCCCCAAGCTCCCTGCTCAGGCAACCACTGGAGTCCATGGCGTAAAGCTTCACCTCCTCTACTTAAAAGCTTTCCACGGCAGAGTGTCCAACATAAAATGGTCCCAATTCCAAATACTATTGCAGCGCAAACACAAGAAGTTTCCCCATCATTACAGCAGACAGCCCACTAGAAATTCAGATGGAAAGAATGCCCCAAGGGTGTCAGAGGTCAAAGCCCTAAGATGACTTGTCAGGAATGAGGATTTAAGCTATCAAAGCCCAATTTTCATTTCAAATTCTAATTTTAATTTCTATCTAAGGCAAAAATCTCTAAAGCTAGGCTCCAGAATGTAACAGTAGAAGACCAAATCCCACAACAGATTATCTTTTGAAATCACACTGAGTTCTTGAGACAGAACTACAAAAAAAAAAAAAAAAAA
>JAAGAY010001444.1:0-19909 GCA_011801015.1 Ardeotis arabs
TTTTTTTTTTTTTTTGGTACCCATTTTTCCTGTGAGGCAGCATGAAGTTGCTTGGTACAAAATAGGTGATGCTGGATCAGATAGTGCTTACATTCTCCCTTCATGTATTCAGGTTTTTGGTATATAACTGCTCTGAAACACTTTTGATATAAATGCATGAAAGGGCAATAAAATAGAAAGTTTATTGTTAGTCTGTAACTTGCAGGTAACATTCGTACTGTGACAAGGAAAGTTCTGATGAAAGTCAGTGACTTGCTGTATGTTCCATGGTGCAGCCACTCTTACAGTGGGAGACCATAATCTTCCACCTCCCTAAGCTTTAAAACTGTTTGACCTTTAAGGTCTATTTATAATGACTACTTTAGAGGCAGATTTAAAAATGCAAATAACTCTGAAAACAAATCAAATACATACAATTTGACTCCTGGCAGTAAGAACTATTAAGGGAAGATCTAATCCATCCTGTCATAACTGTGAATATGTAAACAAGTTTGCAAATTTAATTTCATGTCTTAGATTTAAAAATAGCTTTCAGATTAATATTTATTTTATTATTTTTCTTTCAGTTAAAAATAATGATATGATGTTGTAAGCAAGCTGTGGTCAACTTGGAAATTAATGAGAATGATGAATCTGAAAATCCATTTTGCCTAGTATGTTGTTCCACACAGTAAAATGAAATATCAACAGCTAGTGCCCTACAAGTAATTGATTTGGTCACTGCCTAGATGGAAAGACTTTAAAATTGTTTTGTATATAAAAATAGAAAGCAATATTAAAGTTTTTGTGTGAAATAAAAATACTCAATGTTTTGGATCTTCTTATTAGAAAGTTTTACTCTAGGTCTTCTGACCTACAGTTCCATGGCTGTGATTCAAGCCTCCTTTTAAATAATTCTTTTGTCCTCAGCTTCCTCCCTTCTTTTTAGCTAACTTCTACACATTTGACAACAATATTAGGCTATTTATCCAGTTGATTACAAAACAAACCAACTAACTAAAAAAACCCAACACAGTTTGAATTCTGTCCTCTAACAGAATTACTGTCCCTTCAAAGTTGTTGTTTTAGAAAGCGTATTCACTATTCCAAACTTAAAAGGTGTATTCAGTACTGGAAGACAGGAATGAATAAATGGAATAATGTAGAACTCTGTGGTGCTCTTGTGGACCCACAGTCTTTACATGTCCCCAGCAATTTGATAGTGGACAAGTGTTAACGGTTTTCAGAATATGGTATTCGAGTTAGTTTTTTTTACCTAGCTAACAGTAACTTCTTACAGTCTTTCAGCTTGCTTAGGAGAATGCTGTGAGACCACAGATTGAGTGTATGTATCCATGATATGCAAGATTTGTCCTCTTTTCCTTGAGCAAGTGGTGCCTTTATACAGTAATACTCTAGTTGTGAATTTTCTCATCCAGTTACTGTTACGGCACTATTATGTGTAATTTTGATCAAACGTTGTCGTGGTTTAACTACAGTCAGCAATCGAGTACCACACAGCTGCTCAGTCACCCTCTCCCTCCCCAGGGGATGGGGGAGAGAACTGGAAAGAAAAGAAAACTCATGGGCTGAGGTAAAGATAGTTTACTAGGATAGCAAAGAAAAATATAATAATAATATATGGAGACAAATAATGGGAAAAAAAACAATAATAATAATAATAATAAAAAAGAACAAATTATGTGCAATTTCTCACCACCTGATGGCTGACCAATACAGCCTGTCCTGAGCAGCAATCATGGAATGAAAAAAAACCTGTAAACAATCCCACAGTGTTTCCAAACAGCAAGAGAAAAGAGCATCAGTTCACCAGCCCACCCCCACTTAATTACTGAGTGTGATGTTTATGGCATGGAATACTCTTTGGCCAATTTGGGTCACCTGTTCTGGCTGTATCCCTCCCAGCTTCCCACATGTGTATGTTAGCGAAACCTGGAAAGCTGGACAGTGTCCTTGGTCTGTTTAGCAACAACTCATAACATTGGTGTGTTTATCAACATTCTTCACTTATGAAATCCAAACGACGTTGGCTACTGAGAGGAGAATTAACTCCATCCCAGCTGAAACCAGGACATAAGTTTATGCTTCCAGCTTCTCCTGCTGGCTCTCTCTTACTCTCAGCCTTGATGTTCAGGTGTTGGAGGATGCTCTGCAGATAGACTTGTTCTTCTCACTGTTTCTCTTATCACCTTGTTGTTGAATAACCATGCTCCCCTTGCTTATCCCTTGCATGGTTCTGTTTTTATACCTGCCTGTGGACTTTTGCTACCAGTCTCACGTGATTCTAGTTTAAAGCCTAAACTTCACAGCAATCTTCTGTCCAAAAATGACCTTTCCCTTATTTAAGAGAAGGAGCCTGTGTCTTCTTAACAGAACTTCTCTTTGAGATATGACTTCATAGCTGAGAAAGCCAAAGACTTTCTGACAAATATTATGTCTTCTATCAACTGAAATAATTGAATAAAGCATCAGTTCATCCCCAAATCTTTTATTACCATTCCCATGTGGATATTGTCTCTCTCTTTCCTGCCTGAGGCTATTCCTAGGGGCAAGGGAGAAGATTCAGTGAGAGCGATGGAGCTCAGGCAGCTTTCTGAAAGATGTTTTGCTGTGTGGCTGCTGGTTGCTTTGTTCGTTTAAGGACAATCCACCACCATTTGTTTTCCCTTTGAAGTACCCAAAGAGTTATTGAGGATACTTCTTCAGTGTGAGTCGAGACAGTGTATCAGTTTTTTTTAATTTTTGTAGCCAAATATGGCCTTCCTCTGCCTTGCTAACTCTCTTGTATTATCAAATCAATGCAATATGACTGAGGCAAAAAGTCTGTTTGTGTGGGCATGAACATGTAGCAAGTTCGTAGACCCTAATGTCTTCTCACAACGTAAGAAGCACAGACAGGAGGAATTTTTGCAGGGCTTTAAGCAAGCTTGAGTGGGTGTACTATTCCCCTCTGAGCAGCCATGTGGTATTGTGCAATTATCAGGCCCTGGGAGATTAATTGCATCTTGTGAGCTGAAAATCTTGGATCTCTTCCCAGTAGGTTTGCGTGTGTCTCCTATATTGATAAAATAGTGCAATCTGATGTGTGCACATGTTGGTTCTGTGGCCCCCTGTGGCCTTTGACAGAAGGTGGACACTATGTAAATGTTATAGCCAATTTTGCTGTGAGTTGGACTGGGTCTCACTCGTAGTGTCTGTACCGGCAGTTGAATAGATGAGCAAATACACAGGGAAAATGAGGCTTCATCCTCCACTTTTCACAGGACTTTGCAGAAAATATATAGGAAGTCATTATAAATGACCCTTATATCAAAGTGTGATGAGAAAAGGAATATATGAAAAAGCTGTGATATTCACTGTTAGGAAGCATTAGAAACTGCTTTATGGAGTGCTGTGAAAGTTCAGAGTCTACCACCATGTACGTGAGATATAGTTATTGTTGCTGCCACGCATAGTGTCTGGGGATGAAGATCTTGAACTGATCTTGCATTTTGATACTAATATTTCATTTATCCAAGGAACCAGCTAATTCTCAATAAACTTAACTTTCCACACTGCACTAGCCTTCTGGGGAATTGGGCGAGTCTGGAGGTGGGATCAGAGGTGAGTTTCCAGCTCCATGGAATTTCTTTCGTAATGACATTGAAACTTATTTCAGAGTAACATGCGCACGTCTCTTGCATGAATATTTGTTTAAAAGATAATTTTTAAAAAGAGATAAAATATTAGGGGAAACGAGAGAGAGAGAGAGAATTAAAATATTTCAAATCACCATTAAGAGGGGAAAAAAAAAAAAACCAAAACAAAACTATGCAAAGAGGTAAAGTTCCACCTGTTCCTTACAAGCCAAACTGTGATTGAGAACCTGATGGGAATAGGTGAGAGATTGAATAATTCAATAACAGACCACTTTAAAATCCCCAGCTACACCATTGTGTAGCTGTGAATCTGAGAACTCTGGATAAACAAGTTTGGCAATCAGTGGCTTCTATCTCCGTAGGGCTTAATCTTCAGCAGGAAGTGAACGAAAGACAGGGTCTTAGTGTTTCTTCAAATTAGGTGATAAATAAAATGTGCAAGATAACTTTTTGCTGTATCACCAAGTTGCACCTGGCAGATAGTATCAGGTCTGGCTGAAGAGATTCCTTCAGTGTTGGAGATTGTGACAAGTTATGATCTGAAAATTTAATGTGGTGCATGTCAGAGCCCTGACTATCTTGACTAGACATTGCTGAATTTATCAAAAAGAGTGACAGATAACACTGGGACTATGTGGGAAACACTTTTTTGATAGCTAGACACACAGAGCTAGAGCCACAAAGGCAGTGTCTCTCTGCTGCCAGCCAAAGTTCTACCCTGGAGTTTGGACGCAGGCTTCCAGTATGACATAGTTAAGCAGCTAAGGGTGGAAATTTTTTTTTTTTTGACAGTGTCCAGTTGGGTAGAGTGCTGACAAAGAAATCCAGTGGGACTTGCTGAGAGGAGGGCAAGGCTGGGTTCAACATTCAAGGCCAGGTTGGACAGGGCTCTGACCAACCTGATCTAGTTGGAGATGTCCCTGCTCCTTGCAGAAGGATTGGACTAGATGACCTTTAAAGGTCTCTTCCAACCCAAACCATTCTATGATTCTCTCAAATGGTAGGTACCTTATTCCAGGCAGTCATCCATCTTTTTCTGGGTTTCTTTGTGATGAGCTGTTTTCATAGACTTATAGAACAGCCCAGGTTGGAAAAGATCTTGAAAGATCATCTTCTCCAACCTTTTGTGAGAAAGGGAGCCTCGATGTGACTGTGTAACACTCTGTCCAGTGATGTCTTGAAAGCCTCCAAGAGGGTGACTCTGATGTGTCCTTGGAGGGGAAGTTCCAGTGATTGATTGTTCTCACTGTAGAAAACGTCTTTCTCATACAAAGATGAAACCCCTCCTGGTGCAACTTATATCCCTTGCCTCCTGTCCTCTCCATGTGGCTCCTTGTGAAGAGGAGTCATATAAAGAAGTTAAGTCAAACCTTTTATGTGCACACGCACACACGCAGATGGAGAAGACAACTCCTCATCTCCTCTTTTCCTGTCAGTAAGTACCACAGAGTCCCTGGTCCTCATATATGTTGGTTCTCAGCAGCGCTTCTGGTCCTGGAATTTAGATGTAACTGCAGTCAGAAATGTGAGCAACTTCTTTTATCAGCAACAACTCAAGCCTGCACCGCTGGGGTAAACTCAGCTTTTCTTACCAAGATGTGAACATTATATTTAACAAGGAAAATAAGCTCTTTCTGCTCCTGCATGGATCCTCATGGTAGAATCACCATTTCACTGTATGATGTGAGAGAACACACTGGGGCTAATTTCTTGTCATGGCTCATTGATACCTGAAGAGCAGGTGGTTCCAGTCCTATGGATACAGTACTTGGCTTTCAAATTTATCTTGTACCAGTTGCTTGGCATTTGAGCGCCCTGCAGAGTGAAGCTGGAGGCACACCTACTGCATTCTTTTCTTCACCCAAAGGGAAAGAAATCAAGGAAGCTGCCATAAGAACAATTACTCTTAGAAGCCTGTTGTACTGAGGAATGAAATAAAGTGAGTAAAGAAACGCTTATGTTTTGTGTTTAATACAAGTCATATTACAGTAACTGCTCTTAGAAATCTCTACCATGCTGACTGGTCCATTGTATTACACATTCATATTAAGAAGCAATCTCTGCCCCAGAGAGTTTGCAATTAAACGTGAAGCTGACAGAAAAAGCATTGTCCCTGGAGTATCCATAGTGTATTCAGGCACAGGTCATTAAAGTGTTTCATTGCCTAACTACCACTGAGGACTATAACAAAGTCAGAAACTGAACCCAGATAGAGTCGTGTTCCCATGACTTAACCACAAATAAGCCTTTCATCTCTTTGCCTTTTGAATGCTCTTCTGAGAACATCAGGTTCTACAAACATATCGTGTGTCCTTCACTGGACAAGCCACCTGCCAGCAGCTCTCCCAGGCAGGCAGGAGATAGGGCTCCATCAAACAGATAAACTGTAATGTTAGTAAAGTTAAAAAAAACTCAAACGAAAAAAAAACACCAAACCCTTGAGATTGGGAATATTTAAAGGCAATTTACAGAAGCCTCTTCTTGAATATGGTAATGAACTGAAGAATCAAAATCACTTAACTTCATTTACAAATCATGAATATGTATCAGTGCCTTTAAATGAAAGGACAACTAAAACAGATATAGTGTTTGTTCAATTCATTAAAAGGAAGACAAATTATCAGGAGGTTTTTTTTTCCACTCTTAAACTAAAGCTATATGCAAATGAAGGGAAATCAAGACCTTGCGCTAATTCTGCTGCATGATGAATATTTTTATAATCCTAATTAGAACCAGTCATTTAGTTCAGCAATTTCCCCCAATCTAGTCAATTTGAAATTAAAATAGATGCCTTGATTACAAAACTCATTAGCAAAGAAGCACCCTTTTTGCTAACCAGTTCATTTGGAATGCACAAACTGAATGAAGTGAGGAGCACTTGTGTTGTCAATTGCCGTAAGTGAAGTGAGCCTTAATTGTTAGCATTGTGAAGTATTTGTGTTGCTGCATGTTTCATTGCAGTATAATATATCATTCATTAAATATAACAAAAGCAGTTTTTAAATGATTTAATTAAGTGGTGTTGGTGCACCAGGTAATTTTTATAAAGTCAAATGTCAAAATTGTTTGCATTTGAAGTATTGATGGGTATTACTGTCGGAAAGAAGACGTATGACTCTGCATTTATCATTCTGATTATGGTAAGCCTGGCAGTTTTAATAGGAGATGAGAAATTAAATTATCCAGCCCTGACTCTACTTCAGAAATGCCCGATGAATTTTGTCCTAGCAAAATAGTGAACTTTGGGCTTGTGATGACTTGTTGTGGCAAAAAGAAAGTAACTGCTTGTGAGATTTGATTTAGCTAGAACACTTTTCTATTGCTTTTTTTTATGTTATAGATACTTCATGAACAGGTTTTACTTTGAAAAGAAAAATAGAGAGATAAATGGAGTGAGATGCATTCAATGCTTAAATGTGCTCTTCTGCTGAAGCAACCTAGTTTATTGTGTAACAGAGCAAGGATCTTGTGGTCTGTTCCTGGGTCATGCTAAATCATGGCTGTGTATTGATTTTATCTGGAGCCTAAGTGGGGTGAGGGGTGGTTATAAATATAGCAGACAGGAATAAACGTGAAGGAATTAAGAAGCCTGAAGAATGAGAACATTGGGGGCATGTTTTATTTTGCCTGACTGTAGAGATCTAAAATGTAGAAATATATGCCTATATTAGGCGCCAAGGCTGCACACAGTAGTTGGTGGTGATCTACTGAATAGTGTTGATTGATTTCTGGAAGCAAATGTAGATGACTATTTTAGGATGAAGTAAATTGTACCTTAGACTTTTTTGTATTGACTAGGCCTCAATTGACTGTCAAGGAAGTAATTTCCTTTGCTGAGATGTAAGTATTTGCTATATTACCTGAGATTAGGAGACTTGAAACCAACCCTGCTCTCTGGATGTGTTCAAAATGGATTGCATGGGATATGATTCCAATATGGTCAAAGAATAAAAAGCGTTGTTTCCTAATTCCTGCTGTTGTGCCTACAGGTAGTAATGACCACTTGCCCTGGAGGAGAGAGTAAACATGATGTGCAAGAAAAGGTGGCCTTCTTTTCCTTTTCCTTTTCCTTTTCTCTCTTTCTCTCTTTCTCTCTCTCTTTTTCTTTCTTTCTTTTTTTTTTTTTATTTTCCTTTGTTGCCGTATTGCTTTTCAAAGCTCTGTCTCAGTATTTGCCTGGCCTGATGGCAACATTAAGCTTCCTCTAAAAACTGTTGGCAGAATTATGATGATATCACTTTCAGTTGAAGAAAAGAGCACAATTCAATTGTTGACTCCACTCAGATGTCTGCTAATGCTGACCATGAAAAGCTTCAGTCTGGTGTCCTTTCCCTTCTCATTGAATTGATTCAGTGTGATGCAGGTTTAATTTTACCAAAAATATCACCCCTGAAGTAACAGAGCCTGTATCACTTAACACAAACTTGTGTGAATTGTCATGAAATTTTCATTTTAAATAGTGCTACATATAAAATGTAGAACTTAATAGGAAAAAAGGCAACCCTGACCTCAGAGCAGCCAAATGATTTAGCCTAGGCCTAATTTTAAGGTTATGCACAAATATTTTTGTGGATTAAGGCCTATAAGTATGTAAGCCTTTACACATTATTTCGTGAAGTGGTTACTCAGACAGGCTTTCACTATTGCAAAGTGCCTGCAAAGACATACAAGTCATGTATAGGCTTTTAATGCTGGGATTTTAGGTAGTTTCACTCTCTTGGGTTTTGCTGTTGTCTCGTCTTTCTTTAATGCTTCAGGATGTTAAAGCCTGAAACCTGGGGAAGGTGGGTCTGCCGCCACCTGAAATTATGACTGTGAGCATGTAGAATTCAATACAGAGAGACACTATTTAATTCCCTTGGACCAAGAATGCTTTCTGGAAGGTGGTGATTAAGAAGCTGTTATGTTTTGTTAACCGAGAAGGGTCATGTTTTATCCAGAAGGATTTGGGACCCAGCAGCTCCCATTACTGTCAGTGATTCAGGCAGTTGAAAACTGTTGGAAGTCTGCTGAGCAGGGACTATTCTTTCTGTCTGGATAATGGCGGCATTAATTAGTATTTGCACACTGGCTTGACAATACAAGGCCTCACTGTTTGGGAGTATCGCACATTAGGATGGCAGTGGTCTACTTAAGACAATACTTTCAATCTTTAATGTCCTCAAAGATGGATGACTGGGATGGGATAGACCAGTGTCCTTGAGGCAGGCATCTTGGTGGATGATGCTGAGGGGTGAAAGTACAGTCCTCCTCCCCCATGCACACACCTGTACATGCGTATTTGTTATGTCATCAGCAACTGAGAACTGGGACAGGCTATGAGGCTGCTTCTTGAGGGGGGCATTTATGTGTGCTGGACCAGGAGCTTGCAGTCAGGAGTGGAAATAGCAGCCCTGGGAATAGCAGGCTGTCCCTTGCTCTCAGTTCTGCCCTAAGGCAGGGGTGTTTCAGCTTCTCTTAGCAGCTGCTGAACCTTAGGCTTATTTGCATAACCTGAAAAAAACCGCTAGTACTTGGGAAGAGGGCTATGTGAACCATCCAGGGATGGGAATCCTTAGGAAGTGTACAGTCCTGATCCTGATGCTGAGCCTTGGCTATAGTTGGCAGTGCCAAGTGTCCTGGTTTTGGCTGGAAGTTAATTTTTTTTTCCCAGTAGATGCTGAGTTTTGGATTTAGCATGGGATTTGGTGTGGGAAGAATGTTGATAATACACCGATGTTAGTTGTTGCTAAGAGATCAAGGACTTTTTTAAGCCTCCCAGGTTTTGTTAATGTGCAGGTGCAAGAAGCTGGGAGGGGTGCAGTCAGTACAGCCGACCCAAACTGGTCAAATGAAGTATTCCGTACCATAGATGTCCTGCTCTGTACGTAAGTGGGAGTTAGCCGAAGGGCACATCCCTGGAAATCACTGTTCTGAGATTACTCCAGTTTCTGCTCCATGATTGCTGCTTGGGGAGTAGATGAGTGTTGATTGGCGAGTGGTGAGTGGTTGCATTGCTTGTTCTTCTCAGGTTTTGTTTCTCTCTTTTTGTTTTCATTACGATTTTTTAAATTATTATTATAATTTTTTAAAAATTATTTTCAGTCATTAAACTGCTCTTCCCTCAACCTGTGAGTGTTCTTACTTTTACCGTTCTGATTCTCTCTCCTATCACACTGGGCTGGGGGGAGAGGGGCAGGTGAGCGAGTGGCTGTGTGGTACTTAGCTGTCAACTGGGGTTAAACCATGACACCGAGGACCAAAACCTTTGCTGCTGTTTTACTTCTAGCTGTGTAGCTATGCTTTCCCTTGCAATTGAGGATGTGCAGGGCCCAGTCAGGTCATCAGATCCTACAGGCTGACCCTAGACGACACGGAGCATCTTGACGTGATTTCAATGGAGGTCTGTTGCTATAATGGCAATGTCTGCATAGTGCTTTCGTGCTGGCATGTCACATCCATTTAACAGGGCACCATTATTATCTTATCTCTAGCAGTATATTATCAAAATATTTTTATATAGCTGAGAAATGGGTATCTGAGAGTGAAAGAAAGAGAAATTCCAGAAAAGGAGCAGGCAGGAATGGCCGTATCCTCTCCAGCACTCTTTTGTGAAGCATAACTAGATTTTGTAAATCCTAGGATGCCCTGGTGATTTCTGCACCATGCAGTTCTGAGAAGGTTCCTTCATGCCATGACCAGGACGAATCATCTGGTTTACCCAGCAGCGCCAGGGTTAATGCAGTCTTGTCCTGGTCACCCCCGCTGTCATGCAAGAGGTATTTAAAAATAATAATAAAAATTAAAAAAAAAAAAATTAAAAAAATTAGTAAGAAATCACAGCTTGATGGTTACCAATGCAGAGGCAGAGTCAACAAGGCAGTGAGAGAGGCTGAAGGGAAACTGAAGCACAAGGAGGTGAAGTGAGCTCTGCAAGGCTATCCAGCTAACCCGTGACAGAGCTGCAAAGTTACCAAGACAGTCTAAGTCAAGTTCTATTTTCCCTTCCGATGGCCCTATAGAAGTGTTACAGGAGTTGCTCTTACTACAACTTCATCTTTCCCCAGGCTTCAGGCTGTGGCAGAACTTCCAGCGTAGCTGGAGTGGGGACCCCACATGGGAATTTCACATCAGCAGGTGCTGTAGCTGTAGATGTGCCATGGGGCAGAGGGGGCCATTCTTCTATATTGGAGCACAGCAGTGTACTGAAAAGCTCATACATTTGATTTCAAATGATTTAGTGGTTATTGTGTGAAACAAATTTCTGTAATACTGGAAGCTGGTACATGGCCCTAGTTTTATTTCAGACTGCCTTGTGCAAATAGGTTTCTCTCTGCCTCTCCTCCCTGTTTTGACTCACTACAAATCATCCTTGCCTCCAGTACTTGATTTCAGCTGGGAAATGGACCATGTTCTGATCCAATAGCACACCTGAGCTGATTTACAAAAAAAATGTGCAGTCACATACGTAGCAGCTGAAATTCAGTGTAGATCCATTGATTTTAGCAGGGAAATGCTGATTTACATCACTGGACGATCTGGCCTGAAAACATATATGTTTTTCTGTTTGCACAAGAAAAACAAGATGGATGTAGTTTACTCTTTCCAGTGTACGGTGGGTTTTTTTTCCCCTAAAATCCACCTATTGAGAGATGCAGATTCCCTGGGCTCATCTGCCTGTTTGCGAGCTATTGCTTATGTTAAGGTGACTGTTTGTTTCCATTGTTCAACCTTGACATTTGAAAATTTACCTCGTTTTTTCTTTTTAAAAAAATTTATTTTCTTTTTTTTCTCTTTTCGTATTTTTTCTCTTTTTTTCCTTCTGAAAGAAATAAAATGTGATCAATATTATTCTGAGCAATAAGGGTGCTGGAGGAACAGCTGTAAGTCCTTTGTCCCCACAGCAGGCACAGATGGTTCAAATTTCTCATACACTCAACAGTAACCCAGTATGTGTTTCAGATTTTCATGCTCATTGCTTCAGTGGTGGAAAAGGAGGCCAGTGCCTGGATTTTCTGGTCTAGCAATCCCAAGCCTTTAGAAGTGATGAATTGGTCCTTTGAAAGTCGTGAGTTTAGCAGAGAAAAAATCAGGAAGATGTTGGAATAATATCAGTTCTCTCTTACATTTCTCTTGATGCTTCTGTGACAGAGGAAATGTTGGGAATCATGTTTTTCAAATGCTTCCTCACAGTTAACAAAACAAGAAGCTTTCTCTTTAAAGGAAGAAAAAAAGGCAAGCTTTTAATAATTTCCTGATGCTAGCACTGTGTTGCTGTAGGCCATTTATGCTTCTAAGAGATCTGTATTCGTCATTGCAAATGCTTCATGTCTTCAGTTGCATTTTGGTGCTTATTTCAAACTGGTCTTTGATATAGGTTGTCTGGGAGAGGGCTGGTGGCCTGTTTGTATGTGGTGTGCACACACTTGTGTGCATGTTTGAATTTTTGCAGTAGAAGCCCCACAACAGTTTTGTGGCAGTTACAAGAAGTTCTTCCAGTGTAATAAAATTCTTTAGGTTTGTGGTCAATTGATTTTTATAGGACCATGGGTGGCAGTAAAACGAAAGTTAGAGCATGATGCAGTAAAATTTTGGCACATCTGAGTATTGTGGGTATGGTGAAAGGAGGAGCTGAGGCACCAAAAGGAAGGATGATATTTTTCAGAAAAGGACAATTGATAAAACAACTAACAAAACTTAAAGCTTTATGGGAAATCATTGAGATTCTGTAGTGTAGAAGGAGGAAAACCTGATCCTTCCCACAGCCTCCTACCTTGGGAATCTCATTTCTGCCAGAGGGTCAGTGATCATAAACTATCTGAATGTACATTTTGTAGTATTTTATGCTTGCAGTGTTCAAGAGATAACAGCATGTACAAATAATGTGTTAGTAGAATATACTGTACCCAAGGGGACTTTCCTGCCATGTAGTAAGAGAACAATAATGTCATCAAAAGTTTTGCTGCCAAAACAGAACTCTGGTTTTGTCCTCTAGCACAGTATTTCCTTCAGGCCAGTTGATTTCCTCAGATCTCGGTGCAAGTCCACAACAGTTCCGCATACCCAGTGGTACAAATGTGACAAATCTGAGAGTTCTGCTGCAAAACTAAGCCCAGTGTTCCCCAGCCAGATGAGTTGTGTTTTTTCTCTGGTGACAGCATGGAGAAGGCTGCTTTATTTTTCTTCTGCAATCTTCCTTTACCTTTTGAATTATGCTGTACCATCACTGTGAACAATGATTAACTTCAGAAATTAAAGTTATGTTATATCAAGTTTGGTGACTTGTTGTTGACAATGGTTGTTGCCTTGGATCGTGTTTGCTTATTGTTGTTGAGATTTTGTGTGTCTTTTTTTTTTTTCCTCTTTCACCCTGCCCCATAAGGTGGATTGAAGGTACCGAGAGTTTGAATTAAATGGAATAAATAACTTTAAATATAGAATATGTAGAAACCAGAGAGAGTATAGATAAGAGCCTGATCTGCAATTGCAGATTCATTTATTCCAAAGGTACAGTTTTCCACTGTTTGATTGCAGGAACCGGGTGATGGATGAATCAGAGATGACAGTGTAAATGGTGTATGCCCAGCAGCCTTAGGGGATCCCTGAAACATGCGAGTTTCTCATTTGGTGATTTTTCTGGCAATGATGCCTCAGTGCAGTGACAGTTTCTGCTACAACTGTCAAGCTAAATTGTTCCTGATGGTGGCTGGCATTTACAATGATACTGTTCATTTGGGTTCCTCCTGTAAACATCCATATGCTGCCCTTCTTGCTGGTACGTTGGTGGTATTGTCAGTCTCCCCTGCACCTTTGGATCAGGATGAACTGAATCCCTGTGAAGTGCAGGGAGGACACCATCTCTCGCCTTCCGTGAGATGGCTTGCTGTTCAGGATGAAGGAAAGGATATTACCCTGGAGCCTCCAAGATTTGAAACCCCTTCCTGCATGTGATCTCTGACTTGGCTCTGTGTGTGTGTAGAGATGTGTGCCTGTGCAAGCGGACTCTGCTTTTCTCTTCAGTAGTTGCCTGTTGTCGGTAAATGGATTGCCAGGGAATCAGGCCAGTGAGAAATTTGGCTGGCTAGAGCTGGACTGACTTACCCCACAGGATTTTAAGGGTGTTATAATAAGAGCAGTACTGGAGAACATCTTCAAGCTAGCAGAGCCCCAGTGGAGACTGGAGCTGACTGGGAAGTAGGAGAGTAAGGCTGAAAGGAGCTGAGACTTTCTTTTTTTATATAATATGTTCAAACCCGCAGAAGCAAGTTTGCTTTGGCACTTGAGTCATCCAATGAATCAAAACGTACGGGCCATTTAATCTTAAATTTTAGTTCTCTTGATTTATTATAGGACAGGATATGACAAATGTGCAGTAATAAAGATGGCCTAAAAGAGTGAATTGTAGAACATGGTATAAGAACTAAGGTGTTTGAGTAGGAGATAATATTTACTAAAGCTGCGTTCTCAACACTATCACAAGCTGAAGTTTTCTACCTTATTTTTATAATCTTTTTACTCAGAAGTTATTTCACAGTCACAGTTGTCCTATGGGCAGCATCTGTGTTCTCTTTTGGGGGACACAAGACTGCCATTAATTACAGTGGACCTTTCTTTGGTCCAGTATCTGGCCTTGGTCCCAAGTAGTATAGAGCATAGCCTGTGTGTGGGGGCCAGAATTGTCCAGAGAGGGATTCCCCCAGTGCAGGACCTGTACGCTTCCTAAGTGGTGCCCATTCATCCACTGTAGCTTCCCACAATCCTTTCAGGATGGTCTGGGGCATGACCAAAAGAGTTGGAAGTAGCATGGTGTGTTGTGGCAGCCTATAAATGCCTGCTGTAAGGCTCGGGAAGCAGAATTGAGCTAGAGTAGATCCAGTGAAAGGCCAATTGTGCCATCCTTCCTGACTTACGTATCTCCTAACAGGCAGAGCTGAGAATATGGCCCTTTGGCCCCTTTGCAGACTATATTGCCGTAAGAAGTAATAGACACCAGTGATAAAATGTAAAGGAAATTGTTAAAAATTAGTATTTGCCATGCTTGTCTTGAGCGGTGTTAGGAAGTGTATTTAGGGAAGGGTTTCTAAGGATCAGAAGTGTCTGTCTCTGCCTTCTCACCCGTGCCAGCCTTCAAAGCTTCCCATTTCCTTGGTGCCATTTACATACAGGAATACAGTTCTGTGCTTCCTTTTTACAATCTCTGGAGAAATTCTGCACATTCAACTCTTGAAATCTCTCTGTGGGTCACTTTTGTTATTACCTTTTCCTGACTTCCCTCCAAGTTACCTGGCACCTGCATTTGTGATGAATTTCTTGATGTATGCATCTTTGCATCAGAAAGTGAAACCTCTGCCATGGAGAGCAAAATGTTTAGCTGCTCTGAATGCACAGCACTGGCTCGTGAACCTGCTGGGCTGATGTGCTAATGCCACTGAGCAGAGCAAACCCCTCCAGCTTCACAGCTTTGTTATTGTGTGGCCGTGCAGAGACTGCAATGGTCTCTGGCAGCAGAGCAGAGTCAGATTAGAGCGGGAGGTACTGGAGCAGCTGGCGGTTATTCAGTGCCCAGCCACGAGCTTCCTCAGTCATCAGAAAGTATTTTGAACAGCTCAACCTTTGCTTGCCCTGATTTTGGATGTTTATAGGAAATGTGTTTGGCACAGTGGGTCAGTGCAGTGCTGTTGTTTTCTCACTTTTCCTGAAGATGACAAAAGCTACTTGTAAGCTCTTGAAATCTGGTAAGATCCTGGCTGAGTTCCTCTCTTAGGAAAGGTGTGAATTAGTGGTCACTAATCGTTTTGCAGTGATCTCTTCTTGATATCATAAATCCCTGACAGAACCCACAGCCTCAGGCTGAGGGTGCACAGTGTCCTTGTAGGATGAATGGGATAGAAGAATGTGGAGTTTGTGATATTGCTCTGGCTTTGTGAAGAAATAGAGTTGCACAACATGGCTGTGAAGTGGGGTGCAGGTCTTGAGCACCTGTGAAATTTACTGCTCTTCAACTGGTGAGATGAGAACCTTATGAGGAGAGGGCACACCTACCCTCTGCTGGGGCTTGCCCCAAGTAGGAGCAGCTTTACCTTATAGCATTTTCACCTGTGTGAGCTAGATTTATTTCAGATGTGTGTCTGCTCAGTGTCTGCAGGGTGATGGGTCTGTCTTGACAGGCTTGGGAACTGTCTTGAGTAACCTCCCTGGCCTGTGAGAATGCTGTTAGCGTAGCTCTTGGATTAAAACCTGCTTAATGATTTTAAGCTGGGAAGATACTGGGAAAAGGGACCAGCCTGGCTCAGAGGGAGGAAAGTCAGCAGCCATTAGAGCTGATTCAGTCTCTTGTCACTGTTAAAGAGCCGATCCTAAGGAAAAATGGAGTGAAGCAGCAGCTAGGACAACAGGAGCAGCCTGCAACTCTCTTCTGCCTCTGGCTGAGCCTGTTGGATGCCAGTGGAAGAAATACTGATAAAGATATCTCCTGGTGCACCTTGTAGAACTTGGTAGCAGGAGGCAGTTCTGCCACCTCTGTCCCGTTCTGATCTCTTCACAATCCCAGTACTGTCCCTCCCTTCCCCATTCTGCATCCTTGCCCCTTTCTGTGCCTAGTCTTGCTCTCTGCTCTGCATCACTGATGTGGGAAACTGTCCTCCTGCACGGCACATTGCTTGTCTTGTCTGTCATGTCTCAATCTGTTCTCAGACTCTGGAAGTAGAGTTTTTTGATTTCTGGGGTATTTCTCCTTTTATGTCTTTAGTTTTCAATAAGGCTTGTTAACAAAACTCTCACCAGAAGGGGGTCAGTGACAACGTATTGCTCACCTTTAGCTCTCCCTCCAACTCTAGAGCTGATTTTGAAGTGGTTAAAATGTCATGAAGAAAGGAATAAACAAGCAATCCAAAAAAGTTAGCCTTCCCTCAAAATGGTGTGTCTATTTATAGTACCTTTTGCAAGTTGCTAGAGCTAAATTATTTAGAAATGATTGAAATGTGTTTTGACTGACTGAAGCGAACGTGGTTTTTTTCCCCCTCAGATTTTCAGTTTAAGAAAAAAAAATCTGAAAGTAATACTTTTCATCTCTGTTTTGAGCCACTCCAGCATTTCTGGAGTTGGGGAGAAAGTAGGAAAGAGAGGCTGTTTTTCACTCAGGACCGAAACATGCCTTCACTTCTTTAGTGTTACTCGTTTAAGTCACTGCTCATGTTGCCACTGTATCTGGACTTCTTGTTCCACTACAAACCAGTTACACAGTAGAAAAGCAAAAGATATGCTGTGCTCTCAGCAGAAATGGCAAATTTTTGTCTGCGTATGCTCAGTACCAATTAGGCTTAAGAGAAATTGAAATGTGAAGGTTTTTGAGTGGACTACTTTTTCACCAGTTTAATCCACTTTCCTCTTTTTCTCGGAGATGAGGTGGAGAAGCAGAAAAAGGCAAATCTTGCTTTCAGCATCGGGTTTAAGCAAAGTGCATTGCTGTGAGTAGACCCATACGGTGAAAGCATTTTTTTTTTATCTGTAAAACTGTGAAACATGGCATCAGTGCATAGTCTTAACCTACGTGGTTTCTTTATAAGCCAGGTCTGGGTTGAGCTATAAAATTACAACACAAAGTCAAACATTTCCAAAGTCTTTGGGCTTTGTGCAGAAGATCCCTGACTAGTTTCTTGTAATGGTGGTGTGGAGTCTGAGTTTCTTTTGTCTGAAGACCTACTTTTGCCAGCAAGCATGTGAAATATTTCAGTATTAGATTTGAAAATGCAGAGAGAACTTTGCAGCTTCTGATACTTTTTTTTTTTTTCTCTGTATAAGACAGATGATGGAAATGCTTTTAGTATTTAATTTCTATTTAGACCAGATTCTTACCAAAATAGTCTGTTTCCAGTGTCCCTTCTACTGTACAACATCTGTAGAGAAATGAGGAAGTTCTGGTGAGTCTCAGACATGCAACAGTCTGTGGACACGGTCTCTTTCCATGCCTGAGACAATCTGGCTGTACAATGCTAGAGAAGAACCTTGGGCTATAATGAGGTCTCTTGATGCAGCCTTTAATCACCTGGAAAGGAAATCAAAGCAGAGAGATAAACCGGTCCATTTGTTTTCATTACAATTACTAATTTTTACAACTCTGTGTAAACAAAGCCCATAAATATAGCGCTGGTAGACTTCTTTCTTCTCAGCTCAGCTCCACCAGCTGTTACACAAATCTTTTGGCTCAAGAAGGAGGATTTATTTTTATGTTTGTTTATTTTTAGGTTCTTTAGTGTGGATCTGTCAAGGATGCCTTACCTTCCACTAGGTCAGGTTGCTCAGAGCCCCATCCAGCCTGACCTTGAACATCTCCAGGGATGGGGCAACCTGTTCCAATGTTTCGCCACCCTCATCGTAAAACTTTTTTTTTTTTTCTAATGTCTAGTCTGAATCTACCCTCTTTTAGTTTAAAACCATTAGCCCTTGTCCTATCACTACAGGCCCTGCTAAAAAGTTTGTCCCCATCTTTCTTGTAGGCCCCCTTTAAGTACTGAAAAGCTTCAATAAGGTCTCCCTGGAGCCTTCTCTTCTCCAGGCTGAAAAACCCCAACTCTCTCAGCCTTTCTTCATAGAAGAAGTGCTCCAGCCCTCTGATCATTTCCGTGGCACTCTACTGCACCCATTCCAAGAGGTCTAGGTCTCTCCTGTACGAAAGGCTCCAGAACTGGATGCAGTACTTCAGGTGGGGGTCTCACTGGAGTGGAGTAGAGGGGCAGAATCATCTCCCTTGACCTGCTGGCCACCTTTCTTTTGATGAAGCCAAGGCTACGATTGGCCTTCTGGGCTGCAAGCGCACATTGACGGCTCGTGTCCAGCTTTCCATCCACCAGTACACCCAAGTCTTTCTCGACAGGGCTGCACTCAATCCCTTCATCCTCCAGCCTATATTAGTACTGGGGATTGCCTGACCCATGTGCAGGACCTTGCACTTGATCTTATTGAACATAATGAGGTTCGCATGGGCCCGCTTCTTAAGCTTGTCCAAGTCCCTCTGGATGGCATCTTGTCCCTCAGGCTTGTTGACTGCACCACTCAGCTTGGTCTGAATCTTTTCTTGAATGCAGCCTTTCCTACTGTGAGTAATAAAGCCTCTTCCATGGTAAGGGGGCGACTAAAACCAGGTCAGGAGCAACAACTGAAGCATGTTAGACCTAAGTCATGTCCTTATTATGCTGCAAGTAATACGTCCGGCCTCACATGAGAACCTGAGAAAGGGAGCTGCCTAGACCCCACGACTTAAACATTATACTGGTGCTGTGTAAGGGAGAGGCATCCATCTGTCCTCAAAAAAGGAGGGATGGAAGATAGGCAAGGAAGGTAAGATGGAAGACGTGATATAGAAGTAGAGCGTGTTTCTGTAGTAACAACTGCTGTCTTCATGGCTACACCAAATCTTTTGTTGTTGTCATATCCAATTCTCCTCAGTTCTGTTGTCTGTCTTTTGTTGCTCTGCTGTGCTGAGGCTTCGCAATCTGCTCTGCTCCCAAAGGCACACCGTGCCAGTGTCTGAGGGCAACTGATGGCTGCAGGATTGTTGTAGGGGGTTTCTACAAGTGGATTTAGGATGTGGAGCTATCAGAAGGAAGAAAACCACAATTTCATGACATCTGAAATGGAAAAAACAATAAAGGGAAATGGCTTATGTGTTGTGGATATTGCTTGGAAATTTTTTTGTCAGTCTTGGCTATTTGTGAGTTTACTATCCCAGCTTGAATTTCTTCGGGATTTTGGGATCTGATTACTATTTGTAGGAATAAGAAGTTATAGGGAGATAGTATCTCAGGGATTCAGCAGGAGCTGAAGGAAAAAGGCACCACTTTAAAATGATGAAACAATAAAACATAAAAAAAGGAGAAATACTTTGGCAGCTTGGAATTTCTGTGCTAAATTCAGCAAGCGGAGAGCATGATGACTAGATGGATCTGACTGTTAAGAGCAGTCAGAGTGGTTGAGTCAGAGTAGGTGTTATTTTAGAGTTAAATGAAAGAAATGTAAGATAACAGGGAGAAATGCAAGCATTACTCATATCCCTTCACTTGCTGGAGCAGTTATCTCCTGCAGGGCAGACTCCTTTTGTGTTTTGGTTTTTTTTTTTTGTTTGGGTTGGGATTTTTTTTTTGCTAAGTTATTAAATCCTTCCTATGTCTAATTTTGGGTGTGGAAAAAAGTTCTTTGCAGTGGGTGAAGTGAGGACCATGAATTTATTCTATACAGAATATTGTTCCGAGCTGTTGCAAAATATTTCTCCTGCAGTACTTGACTGCTCAGTGTTC